>JAVQKC010092882.1:0-13710 GCA_036025475.1 Philypnodon macrostomus
GATTTGATGTTGCTGTAGAGGTCAGGGGAGGGACTACAGTAAAACTCCACTACTCTGATTTGATGTTGCTGTAGAGGTCAGGGGAGGGACTACAGTAAAACTCCACTACTCTGATTTGATGTTGCTGTAGAGGTCAGGGGAGGGACTACAGTAAATCTCCACTACTCTGATTTGATGTTGCTGTAGAGGTCAGGGGAGGGACTAAATTAAAACTCCCCTACTCTGATTTGATGTTGCTGTAGAGGTCAGGGGAGGGACTAAAGTAAAACTCCACTACTCTGATTTGATGTTGCTGTAGAGGTCAGGGGAGGGTACAGTAAAATAATAATTACATCAGAGAACAGGGTATGCTAAAAAAATATATATTCTACCCATTTTTCATTTTAGGAAACTTATAGACACCTTTAAAAACAGCTGGTTTCAGGCTATGGCTTCTTAAGGCTACTCAAACACTACTACATAGTAACCGCATTTTTACAGTGCATAGCATTTTGCCAATAGGGGACACAGTGGTTGGAGGAATGACATTGACATGCACCTCCACAGAGCAACACTAGCTGGTGAATAAAGTGCATCGGCTAAAATGATGAGTCACAGTTTGAGTAGAACCCTTACGGAGAAAAAAAACAAACTACACCCTTACCAACCGTGGAGGGGATAGTGACTGACCAATGTATTAGGCAGACCTTACCCACCAGGCACCAGGCACTCACTAGTGATTCTGTGGCCCACACCCGCTTCATGTTTTGACATTTTGTGCCGTAATAACCAATGCTCACACCAACACTAAAGCTATAATAATCAAATCCAACCTGGCACCCACAACCACGCCATGTGCAAATCAACTTTCTTCATCATTGTGATACTTCTTTCAGTGGGTTTGTCCATGTAGTATGTGTGCATTATAAAACCCATTGGCTCATGAGCGGGTAAACAGGTCTGCCTAAAAAGTGACCAGGGAGTGTACTGGACAAGCAAGTTGGAGTGGTCATCTTTTTGCAATAGCCTTTGACGGAAAGCTCGCAACACAACCAGTAAATATTTTAAATGCTGTCTATTCTACTAACTAGACTATCCACATGTGAAGCCTACACAGACCAAAACCTCAACCCCTCACCGATCATTCACGAAAAGCTCTTTGCCATTTAAGTGCCAGTTGTGATAAACAGTGCGGTTCTCAACTTGTGGCATGAGTACACAACTGGTGGTACATAGACGCTTTCAATGGTTAGCCCTGATTTATACTTTTAGACATGAACAGAATACCCATACAAACACCAAATACAAACTTCAGCCTACAGCTTCTTGAAGGAGATGAGTATATTACTTTTCTCCCGAGCCCTGGTTCTTTCCATCACTACGACTAAAAATATTGCTGTAAGTACTCGGCGCTGACAGAACCAGGCGAGGTCTAATCCTGTAGCTTGACTACTCGGCTGAAAATCCTGCACTTGTACGAAGGAGGAAAAGGATTTTTCGACTCGGAGCTTGGGTTAAATCCCATTCATCACACAGCATCCCTCTCCACAGACCTGGCAACCGCAGCCCCTGTTGCCAGGCAAGGGCAGAACAATAGCAACATTGTCGGAGTCTATATTTAGTTGGACCTGATGGACGTACTGACCCCACAAAAGGACAGTTCTCTATGGTTTGTTTACAGGATAATCACAGAACATGTATTTGATAGTGATCATGTGTGGAATGAAATTTATGTTTTGGGAAATTAATATTGACGTGTAATATTTTAGCTACAGTTAATAAAACATGTAAAAGATAATGGTCCAGTTTCCAAACATGTACTTAAAGTGTAGTCCGCAAGTTTCATAAAATAAGAAAAAGGTCGTCTGTAGAGGCCAGGGGCGGGACTAAAGTAAACTCAACTACCATTGGTCAAAATGGTAGCCCACAAAGGCTGATCTGATGTTGCTGTAGAGGCCAGGGGTGGGACTAAAGTCAAATAATTATGCCAGATAGATTTTTTTTCTATCATTTTTGTATTGTAGGAAACATACGGACTACACCTTTAAAGAGGTACAGTAGTATTTGTGCGTCAAATAAACTCTTGCCAATAAAATACAATCTTAAAAAGCACTATGCTAAAATCACTGTGTGCATATGTATTAAAGTCTTCTCAGTCAGAATGCTCCACTGACTACAGAAGAAAAACCCTGCAACAGATAAATCACATTCAGAAAATCAGCATATGATTACATACAGCAAAAAGGTATACAAGTCAAAGTAAACTGCTCAAACATATACAGCAATAAAATGATAAATACAAATAACTGCTACTGCATAGAGATAAAATACTGTCATTTAGGGCCTGTCCACACGGAGAAGAGTTGAGGCGTATGCGCAAAAGTATTTCATCGTATAGCATGTAACATGGAGGAGTGTTTTCACGGAAGTGTCACAGCGCCACCAACGGGCCGGGCATACACACTACAGCATTTCAGTGAATCTGCGTGAACCCGTGTGGACAAATATTTTATAAAACGTTGCCACCGTTAAGAGAAACGTTTTTGTAATTATACCATTTCTGTCTCCGTGTGGACTGACTCTCCGCAACAGAAACGCACTGAGTAAATAAAACTATCTCGTGAGAACAATTGTGCCTTTTCGGGTTTAGATAATTCCAACTGGGACACAGGCAGCCATATTAACTGTCAAAGTGGTGTAATGGAAATCACAATGTGAGGTTATTAAGTGTGATTTAGAGTGGCTCCTGACCGACAAGTGGCCATTTTGATGCGGATGACTCTATACAGAGACATATAGTGTGCCTGCCACCCTCTCGATAGGGCCACAAATGACTACTGTGGCTCAGATGAATCACCTATATAGGCCGCAGTCTCCAGATCTGTCCACATGGCTTATATTGGAGCCCCCCACTGGCCCTTCACAGACAGTCTGGACAAACTGTGCAGCAAATGTGGATCTCGATAGCAGCAAGGTAATCTATTTTAGCGAAACTGCGTTGTCTTTATTTGGTATATTCATTTAAGCTTCTCTTAAATTATAATCTTACATAGAGAACTTAACTTAAGATGACTTTTCACCCATTTCTTTACTAGTGAACTTTGGTCCCCTTTCTTTATCTACCCTAAGCACCAACACCACCAGCTTCAGTGTTGTTCTGGGCTGCCACGGCGACCAAGTCCATGTCATCAGCAATTTTCACTCCTTTCCCCACCACGGCTTCCTCTTCTGTTCCCTCCATGTGGTTTTTGAACAGGGAGTTGTGGTCGCCAGACACCTCCTTATCGGTCCGTTCCAGTTTGCGGTGCTTGCGTGGCTCCGGGGGCGTGTCCTTCTGGGTGAAGACGGCGCGGATCCTCTCCACGCAGACGTTGGCGGCCTCCCGTGTCTCCCTGGAGAGCTGCGATAGGCTGAGGAAGCCGTGGGGCAAGTCGTCCACAACGCACAGGGTGACGGGCTGCTCTATGTTCCTCAGACGCTTGGCGAACATCACAGAGTCGTCCAGCATGGGGTCTAGAGCGCAGGCCTAAGAGATGGAGGGGGAGAGGGGGGGAGAGGGAGAGGGGGGAGAGGGAGAGAGGGAGAGAGAGAGGGAGGAAAAACAAATGAGAATTCCTTCAGACATGTCAAGAATCCTAATGAAGTAATACCAAAAAGGAAGCCAAGCGTCCCATTCTCTTTTGTCGAAGTTTCTATACAATCTTGCAGAGTCCTTCCAGCCACTTAAACCACCATTGATTTTGACAGTTTAATATACCTCACACTTTCCTTACTTTTGTAATTTCCTCTATCTAGTCAAAAAAAACCATCCTCGTCTCCACAAGTCTCTGTTTTACGATTAAATAATGTGACACAGTATTCACTAATGCAGTAATGTCTACTTCACAGATCACTTTTTCTATGAACTTCAGTACCTACCACTATATGAACAGGAGGCAGCCCTTTGAGCAGATTATCAGGGGCCAGCAGAGGGGAGCAGAAGGGATCCTTGACCACAGCAGAGGTCTGCAGACTCATCTCAGCCAGCTGCTCCGAGCGCAGGGGTTCAAAGCCCAGAGGAAACTCCCTGGACTCACATCCCTCCTCACCAGCAGGAGGCGGTATGGCCACAGATGATAGGTCAATGGCCATGGAGGGATCGTCCTCATTTGAAAGGTAGAAATTTACGTCTGTTGGCTAAAAAAGATGATTTACAATATGAGTAACATACCAACAGCAGTGTTTCCAATAGATTTATTTTGAGACTATGTGGCACTGATGATTTTTAGTTAAAACTCATTAAATTCTGTAGAAATAGTTATGTTTTTCTATTTTACCTTTAAGCAGCCCTTTTTAATCGCTGTATAGTTACTTTTTATTGTTTATATATAATGTTTATCTAATCTGTTTTAGACTTAGCTGAAAAGTAAGACTATGGGGGCAACCATCGTCTCCTCTGTTTATGTGAAGCACTGAATAGGCATGCTTCGAAAGCACATATACACAGACAAAAATTCTGAAACGTTGACTTAGTGCCTGAAATCCTTAGTTGAACAATCCTCATTTCCATGAGGAAAATTATAATTTCAAATCTGCCATTTTCCTGCAGCCTTCCACTGATCCACGTTTTCAAAAGCATTGGGATAATCTGGGACTCTTCAGTAAAGCACAAGTAAAATATGTGGAGAGCTAACACAGAGCAGTATTCTTACAGTATATATATTTATCAAGACAGATTATCATATTTTACTGATTAGATTCTCTCATTATCCCTCCCTGACACCTAAGCACTGTTTTAAATATTCTAGTAGGGTTAAGACTTCGTCCACAGACATCAGCTAAGACGATATGCTAATCTCAGTGAAAACATGACGGAGTGCGACTTACCGGATCCTCTAAAACCGCACGGTGGGAAGTATATTTGTTGTGGGATCCTAGGTCTTGGCATGTCTGGCTCTTCACTGATAATTTCCTGGTCTGGAACTCTGAATCCACCGAGGCAACCGGAGGGTCGGCATGAGGGGAAGAAATGGCCGCCTCCGACACGCTCTTCCTCACCGGCTCTAGGAAGAAGAGGATGAACACTCAAGTTTAATACCAGCTGAAGGACACCGAAAACACCCTGACGATATTATTAGCGCTCTTTCTATTCTACCATTTCCACTTTACATGTCCTTTGGTTGACAGCCAGCGGTTAAAAAGCCAAGAATGCAAATTGGTACATATTGGAGGAAGGAATAAAAAGTGGGTGGATGAAATTACAATACTGCTGTCACGGCGATACCAATTTCCTTCACAACAGCCCTGTAAGACTTGTTAAAGCTGGTTTCCTTACAAAGCACTACAAATCTGCAATCTCTCCAATATATTAAATCATCTCGGCACTATGATTGTCTGTTAATAATGTACACCCACCAATGACATTCTCATTAGTTTAGACTTGCAGCTGTGGGACGCTGGGGAAATTACTGTTTGCCTCAAGATTTACTGTGGCTACAATGAACAATTACTGTCATGGCTGAGCTGCTCCAGAGAGGTACAATGATATAAATAGGGCGTGAGGAGTGTTGTTCACGGAGGTGGGGTGTGGCGATAATGTGTTAACTCTATGCTAAATGAAGAATCAGAGCTATAAACATCCTCCACATGGGGAGACAATGGCTTTGAACAGCAGCAAAAAGTATAAGCACTCGAAAGGTCCAACGGTAAAATGGTGGAAGCAGCCTGGGTTCTTTAAGTTCAGGGGTAAATGCTCCCTCCACTGAGCTACAAAGCCCCTTCATTTCACAATGGTAAAGTCTCTGCATTGTTTCTTTACTGAACATGGTAGGGGGCAATGGATGGCAATAAAAGACTGAAGATTGTTGAATTGTGATACAGTGCATAAATGCTCTGCTCTTCATATTTATAAGACTTTACAAATTCTCAAATGCCTTCCTTGGACCATTACCGACTTTTCCTGCAAAATCTTAAAGAGTTACATTTTGAGATGCTTTGCTTACAGAATAATAGACAATTGAACCACAGTGGCTGAGGTAAAGATCATAAAAAATGTAGCTTGGAAGTCAACAAGAGTGCCCATTTTTACTCAGATGAGCAGAACACACACTACTATGCAGGACTTTTGTGTAACGTCAGCATGACGAGTGTACCGGTGGCTATGGGGGCCTCTGCAGCTGCAGTGGGGACGGCTGAGGCTTTGTTTGAATCCAGCAGAGAGTGGATCCAGTTAGAAGCTCCCTGTCTGAAGTCTCGGAGCAGCCCCACTGTGTCCCTCCTCACGATGCTCAGAGTGCTGGCTTTCTCCACCTGCTTCTCTGTTTGTGGCTCATTACCTGCAACAAAAGGGGTGTGTTTGAAGAATATATAGATTTTATAAACAGGGTGGAGCAGGTGAGGAAGAGTCTGCTGTGTGCTGTGGCATGAATCTATGTATTATAATAGAAGCAAAGTGTAGAAAAACAATGACGCTTCAGAATAACTCGAACTGTTAAGCTTCAGTTAAACATTCATTAATAATAATAATAATGCATTAGTCTTGTATAGCACTTTTCTAGACACTCAAAGACTCTTTACAGTTCAATGCATTATTCATTCACTCCTCAGTCAGACTCGGTGGTGGAAGCGTGGCATCAGTAACCAGTTAATTTATCATTTACAAAGCTTTACTTCAACATTGATGAACACCATTGAGTTATAAAACTCTTAGGTAATAACCTTGTGTTAATTAAGTATCTTTGAACTGCTTATTTGTTTAATTATGGATCAATACATACTCATCAGTGCTTTGTTGGTGCTAAATACTAGTGTTACCAATAGGTCTAATGACCATGACCCGCCTTAACCAATTCTTTGTACCATTTACAACTTATAAGAAAAACTGCAGAACAAATCTAAAGATGTTTTGAAAGAATCAAAACCATGTAATGAAAAAGAAAAGATTTTAAACCAAAAAAGTTTGTCCTGAACCTGTGCTTGCTTTTTACAGAAGTGTAGACATTTCTACCTGCGTAGGCATTGAGACACCTGGAGAGTACACTGAGTGGCAGCAGGGGATCCATAAGTGTTAGCAGACGGGAGGGTGAGGCGTAGGCAGTCAGGAGCGTGGCCGGGTAGGCTGCCACAATACCATCTGGCATTCGCACCCCATAGGCAGCCGCTCGCATCGAGGTTGTCACGGATAAGTTTCCTCCTGCACTGTCTCCAACCAGGCACACCTTCTCTCCAGTCCAGCCTGCACACAGAAATGGGAGCGTAAAGTTTTGTTCAAACACTATAGTGGCAATCAAACGGAACAAAATTTGACGCAAAAATTAAATCTGTGCCGTTGAATGAGGTACCTAGTAAGTGGTGGTTCCTTAAAGCCCAGCAGTATGCATAAAAACACTCCTCTAAGGCCCTGGGGAAAGGAGCCTCTGGAGCCAGTGAGTAGTCCACAGAGAGGATGGGGACATCCAAGTCCTGGGACCAGCTCTTCAGATAGGGCTGTAAGAAACCATAAGAGGTTAGAACAAGTAAAATACTCCGGAAACGTAAGATTTGCACATGGTATGGGACAATATACAATTATATCGTTTATCAAAATAGAAATACTGACAATTCATTTATGGTGGTTATTTTTTATTGTCGCGATAATGGTCAATGCAATAATTGTCATTTATTTGCACCTCAATGCCCTTTGGACTTCATTGTAAACAGATAATTTATTATTTTTAATAACAGGAAGAAATATGAAATATATAAATACAATAGAATTTACTGTGACAAACGTGTACACACCATTTATTAGCGTTAATCAAAATAATTGTGGCAAAAATAATCAATATCGTCCTATGCCTAGCGCACAAGTCAAAGCAAGAATATGTAAATGTTAAGTTAGTGTCTAGACAGCCGTGCTCCAAAAGTCACATCCATTTCACTTAATCTCCAACACGGCATCACGGCACAAAAGAAAAATACACCGACAAGTGGATGAATGTAAAGCAACAGTGGACAGAAATATCAGCACCTCTCACGGTTCCAAACTCCTGGTGCAGAGCTGTGAGATAAACATACACTGAATATATGTATTAGCTGAATAAACAGATGTGAAATGCACAAACGCTTAAACAGCAACTGCCGCAGCGAACCGCGCCGGTCTTAAGCTCTACTCGTCGATGAATCCTCAGCATGAGCCCTCTAACAAGTCAAAATGTGTGGAGTTAGAGCATGTCACAACTGCGTAGCTGTCAACCCAAAACAGTCCATCAATCTATTTCTGAAAGATGCCAAAGTTTCCAGTCTTGACAATGTTTTTTTTCCACACATTTATACCATCCTTAGTCAGTTCTTGCTAGCATTGGTTAGTTTGTTGTCTTTTACCAAGGTAACCCAAAGAACAGTGGTTGGAATTTCATGGGAAGGTCAGCGATGGCCCCATGAAAAAAATACATGTTGCTGTAAAAAGAAGCTTGCGAGCTGCTTGCGAGCCGCTTGCGAGCCGCTTGCGAGCCGCTTGCGAGCCATAAACAAACGTAGCTAACGTATCATCCTTGCTAACAACGTCATGCCTGGCATTTCTGGTCATTTCCTACATATCAGTGAAATCAACAAGAGACCAGATTAGCATCTTTGTATAGAATAAGAGGCTGGCCTGGCTACCTTGGTAGTGGTCAGCAGTCTCTTCAATTTGTGATTTGGAAGGACAACATGGACTTATTACATTGTCGTTAAACAGTCTAGAAGCCGTTTGCAGTTTAGTGAATTGCTATGAACTTTGCTAGAGCTGTTATAGTGTATTTGAGCTACTCGCAGACGACAGGGAAACATTACAAGGTTAAACATTTGTCAGTTATTTGGAGAGGATGTAATAAAAGTCAATCCCAAAAGCAAGAGGAGAGTTGGTCTTCCATTAGTGCCTTGGGTAATCCTGCTCTATGAGTTTCTTCTTAATTCAACATGGCAGCTCGGCTCAGTCCTTCTCTGATGGATCCCTCTCATCCTCCGGTTGCTACGCAGCTGTAGATCAAGGATGCCCACGTCCTTGGCGATTTCACACACTCTTGTCTAGCTTTAGTTAGAAGTAGCCTGGTGCCACAACGACTGTACAGAAGCTAATGACACAGCACAAATGCTTAAACTGTACTGGACGCCAGCTTGTCTTTCTTGGGTGGGCTAAGGATTGGTACCTCATTCAGATTATGTTTTTGGCAGCATTAGTTTATTAGTTAACTCTCGCAAAATGGCACAAAAGAGAATTATTAGATTTTACATGAAAGTTTGGTAATGGGCCGATGGAGTAGTATCATAGTCCGGATTCAAGAAAGTCTGCCACTGCCAGAAATGAATGTTCCAGCCAGAGGTTCAGTAATAGGATAAATCATCATTAGAGCATTTACCCCTAAACTATTCTTTGTTTATGTTCACTTCTGGGCATCTTTATCACTGCGGCTTAGCGCCAATGCCTTTGTGGAGGTCTGCTCTGTCTGTCTTGTTTATAGTTTTCAAAAAATAGTTGATAAAAGTGACATTTTTACTTCAAGTTTGTTAATGTTAAAAAATTATGTATTTTTATTCAGTTAATTCTTACCTCATGAGACTTGGAGGTCTGTGCCACAAAGCCACCACCATGAAAATGGATCAGGAGGCAGGGAGACGAGGGGAGGCGCTTGGCCTTTAGTCCCAGTGACAGAGAGAGGGCGCCCCCATCAGAGCGGGACAGAGATAGCAGGGTCTCACTATCCTGAGAGGAGTTGAATAGGTACATTAGTATGAAAATTGGACACCAAAAAGACAAATTATAAAAATAATAAAGTAAGCACAACTACTGCAAAAATCAGAGCACTACTAATGGCTGCCAGCTCCTCCTGTGGCTTCCCAAACACATGCTAATTCTCATTCATTAACAGAAACAAGCAGGGAGAGGAAGTGTGGCCAAGACAAGGGTTTTCTGCTGATGCAAGGCCACATTGTTAAAGGGACAATATTGTTTTGTTGGAGCATGATCAATGGCTAAAAAGTGTATGCTGATAGCCTGTCTGGTTAAGTGCCAGGCTGCAGACAAAAGGATGGGAGCGGGGAACCTCCGCAGAGAATTAGGAGACTAATGAGCAGGAAAAGTGAGTGTGATGCCAGAGAAAAGGGAAGATACAAATTACAACGACTGATATGGCACACAGAAATGTAACAACGTGGCTTAAATAAAACAGGTACACATAGAACATAAAGAAGATGGAAGGTAAGAACTTTTCTTTCAGTCAGCCAGAGAGGCCATATTGGATGGTTTGGACATGTACAGAGGAGGTGTAGCAAATATACTGGCAGGGGGATTTAGAGCTGCCAGGCAGAGAGCCAAGAGGAAGACCAAAGAGGAGATTTATGGATACAGTGAAAGAGGACTGTGTGAGAGAAGATGATGCAAAGGATAGGGTTAGATGGAGGCAGATGATTGACTAAAACAACCCCTAAAATCAGAAAGATTTTAAATTATAATGCAAAATGATGAAGTACCTGTCCTTCCCGCAGGTCATACGAGATGAGCCTCATCTGAACTGGGGCTGAGCCGATGTGTGCCGAGGGCGGGGGTATGGTTACAGATGCTCTGTGATTGGCCGCCAAGGGAAGGTCAAAGGGCACGGGGGGTACGGAAAGTGCACGATTAACCTTGACTGGAGTGGACGTCATACTGGCCAAGCTCTGCAGGGAACGAACGGAGAGCAAGAAAACAGAGAAAATATGAGACAGAAAGACAAACGTTTAATGTGGATGAGAAGACACATGAATAAGTCCCTAAACGGCTGCATTGCATTTTATTATCACTAACTGGCTTTTGGCAAAACCTCAATGTTATTAGGGCTATACAGTACTTTTCATTTTTAAACTGGCAAAGACAAGGAATGTTTTTATGATGTACAGATAGCAATTTTGTTAAATCTGTGTCGTTGTGAGTACTTACTGATAGGACCTCAGTCTCAGTAATGTTCCAGAAGGCTTTCCAAAAATGGACATCCAGGTTTTGAGTTATGCGCTCAAACTCGGCTCCTCTCAACTCCGGGTCAATCGCATACTTTCCTGAGGTAAAGAATGAGCTGGCTGCTACACCTATGGAAGGAAAAAAAAGTTTGAATGAACAGTTTGAATAGAACTTCTAAATCCAAAAAATATGGACAGAGCAAATCATTTACACAGACATACAGTTATAGTGCTGTGCAAATGTTTAGGCATTTGGTTTGGTCAGTTTACAAAATGTAAAGTGAGCATATACAGCATCTCTTTATGCAAATCCTAAACAGGCTCAGTGATCAGGGGAAAAATAGTTACTAAACAGTTCTGTAAGAATCGTGATCATTTTGTTTTCACTTTGCATTTTGTAATACAACACAAATAAATGCTAGACTTTCTATATTTCTAAACATTTGAACTGCACTGTACACACACTCGTATAATCTAAGGCTGTATGTAACAACTAAGAACTAACTCACTTCACACAAAAAAATAAAAGAGAAAAAAAAAAATCACATGGCATTAACCTTGATTCTATTTACAGTTTTGAGATTACTGTTAATTCACAAAAATATATATTTTCAATGTCACAGCAATAAACTTCAGACTTTAACAGCCAAGACAATTATAAAGAAAGCACACACTCTGAGAACTAAGATGAAGGGTTAGTGCAACTCACCATATGGTGCAATACCTCCTGACTCCACTGTGACGCAGTACAGAGCACAAAAACCATGAAAGCTTTTTGAAAGGGAAATATTTATGATGGTCTATGTAACAGAGCATGGATGTTCTGTCTAGGTTTCTATACATAAAAGTGCTCGAAACACTGGCAACTATAAAAGACACTATCCAGCCATTAACTTCAAATGGATGAAAGAGTACCTAGGACTTCAAAAGGGTGCCCAGTTAAGGGCCAAAGCGAGTGTACAAGCAACAGGGGGTGAGTGCAGTCTATGCATGGGAATCAAAAGTCTTTCTAAGAAAGAGGGAAATGGGATCACACTGACCTAACCCTGACTGGTGCCGCCGGTAGTTTTCTCCAAATGCCACAAGGCCAATAGCAATGGTCTGTAGACACGGTCGAATGGCGGGAGTGAACTGGATAGAGAAACAAAATAGATACCATTTATGAATTCATCATCTTTGTCGAGCTTCTTTTTTTTGATGGCTTGTGACCCATTTGTTGGTCTATTAGACAGCTAATTTCAATTGCGTTATAATTGTCAATATCAGCAATGGACCAAGGAAGTTTTTGAAGTGGATCTAGGAATTGTTGAAAGGAATCCTTACTATTAACTCAGTCACAAAGTATCAGTAAGTTGATGAGGTTCAGTTGATTCCTTAACATTTTGGCTAGAGGATTGCAAGTTTTGTTTTCATTTGACAGTGAGTGCCTTGGAGGAGGTCTGAAATCTCTGAGGGCTAGTTATTCAGACTTTTTTAACAAAACAAGTTCAATCATAATCATAACCCATCTCACCTGAAAGCCCAAACAGCGTCCATAGAAGCAGCCTTTGTGCATTGACGCATATTCTCGGATAAAGCTTTCACTAAGGCCACTTTCGTCTTTAAAGAAGAGGTTGCCATGGCTGTTGTCATGAAGCATGCGTTGGGCTAAGTACAGAAGGGCACGCAGCTGGCACAGAGCGCTGCAGTAGGCTTCCATCTCCCCGGCGTTGTGTGCAACTCGAAATAAGATACTGCGTCTGTTGACAGTGATGTAGCGCCCCTTGTGGATGATGTGCAGAAGGCAGCAACGCACCACCTAAAATCATTGAAAACTTTAGAACATGGAGTGTGATTATGTCAACAAGTGATATTTTTTTAGGAGCCCAGTAGTAGTGGTGGGATTTTCTTTTTTTAGATACTGTTTTGGTATTGCGGGCCGTTGAATCAATATATCGGAATTTCAAATTTTTGTATATTTCACAAAAATAAAATGTGGCAGTACTTACTTACTGAAATAAATTTTAAATAATCACAGTTTTTTATATATAATTTTTTTAATGATAAATTAATTTAAGTTAATAAAAACAAATGATCAATTTATTGTACTGTATTCCTTTAAAAAAGTTCCAAGAAATAATGAAACAATAAAAAAAAAAAAGTATTTTTCAAATTACGTAATAAATATACTATATATTGCATTTGATTTGTGATTTATTTGTGAAACTGAACTATCCAACACAAGGTAAACTTGAAAAGTGAAAATTAGTTTTGAGGTGAACTGCGATAACGTTAGTAGAACAGAGCATGTGAACAGGGTGGTACAGATTAGTCAGTGTAGCAAGAGACGAGAAGGCTTAAACATGTGGGAACTAAAGGACTGGAAACAAAGAGGCTTTCATTTGTGCTTGTGCCCGATTTATTTGATGTGGTTGGCTGTGGCTGCTGCAGGTCAGGATGTTTCATCAATCTCAGCAGCAGATACAGTGGCTACAGTAGGGATAGATATTACTCTGCCATAAATTAATTTATCCAACAAGCTCCGTGGCACAGAATCAATCTGTAAGCACCAAGCAAGTGACCTTCAAACAAAGGAATTATGAGGACGTAAAGATACCAGTGATAAGTGTGGAGAGAATACAGATGAGTATGTGGTTAGTATAAGATCACATATAAATAGATACAGTCAGGGACAGTGTGTTATCTACTAGGGGTGTAAATCGCGGGTTTTGTCACGATACGATATCATATCGATACAAAGAACCACGATACGATATTTGCCGATATCTTGAAGCCTGCTGTGATTCATTCACGATACATCAC
>JAVQKC010092897.1:0-27563 GCA_036025475.1 Philypnodon macrostomus
TTTGACGTGAACTGGACGAATCCTGGTGATTTTTACCATTCAGTCTTCAGCATCTGAACTTGGGCATGTAAGAGTTGCATCTCAAAGGCGGCAGAGCAGAATTCTAAAACTCTTACAGTATTGATTTTGGTACTAGTAGTTAGTGAAGTGGTTGTTGGGTTACTTTATGTGTATGCCACAGTTCATTAAGTGCTGTCTTTCAAAAACACAATATAGTCTAGTGGTTAAGTCCTCTGCTGTCTGTACAGGGGGACATGGGTTCGAGACCCCAAGAGATAAAAAAATAAATAAATAAATAAAAAGAACTCTTGAATGAATAATAAAAAATAATTAAATAAATTACAATAGAATATAAAGATAACAATGCATTAATTTATTTGTTTGTTTTCTTGTTTATTATTATGACATTTATGGTCTTTTGTTTTGTTTATGAGTGGGAAGGGCATATTTTTAGTGTTTGTGGATTTATTAAAATAATGAAAAAAAAATCGAATTATTTATGTGGTTATCAGTGGACACTTGTTTTTGTCTCAGGATTTGTTCCCATTGCTAAAGTTACACTGAACCGTTTGAATCTAATCTTGAAACATAATCTTCACACAGAGGACAAGTCTAGACATGTTTATAAACCAGTTCTAAACCAGGACTGAACCTGTACTAAACCAGAACTAAACTAGAAAGCACTCGGAAAGTGCAGACCTAAACCAAGGCAGCTAATTCCCCCAACATGCACTCCCAAAATAAACGGTTCTAAATGGAACCTTCTGTGGGACTGGACACCCTTCTAGAAAAAATACAAAATGGTGACTTCTCTTTCTTTGTTTCTATTAACAATTAAAAAATCATTCAAATCAACTCAATACAACGAGAGGTTATTAAAACCACAGAAACAACAGTAATAGCCCAATAAAACAATGTCATGTCAGGGAAAACTTGGAATTAGCTGCAATAGGGATAAATGTCCACAAGAAGGCACCAGAGATTAGACAACAGACTCTACCGAAAACAAACGATAACAAGAATCATAACATCTACACAAAGTACTCCAAACAAATACTTTAGAACATACAGATGTGACAAATGTATTATATAATATATATTATATTAACCTGCTGTGGTCTTCCTCCTCATCCTTACAGAGATGAACCTGTAAGGTCTGATCAGAATTAGGGTCTTTGAAGTTTTCCGATTCACACAGATGTAAGTCTGATTCAGCAACAGTCACTGTGTCATCTGAAACTGCCAGACATCCAGGTTCTGCTCTGTGTATTAAATAACATGTAGATAATAATGAGCTTTACAAGTAATTAATCAGAAATCATACCTAACACAGACATTAATGATATATAATGTCTGTGTTAGGTGTAACTATGGGACAACAGATGGAAATGTATTATATAAATAGTTTATTTAGTGTTGTTTTGTTTATGCATTTTTAAGATACTAAAGAAAGAAATTACATGCTTCTCTGTTGGTGATGATGCTCGGTCTTCTCTTGTAGACAATGTTTTGATAAGACTTCAGCGTCCAGCTCTCTCTTCTTGTCAGAAGCATTTATCGCTGTGCTCTGTGCTTCACAAACCATGGTTGTGTCTGTAGCCGCTGTGGCCAGTACTTTGGTCTCCCCACTGTGTATTAAAAGAAGACTTTACTGACAATATATGCCCCAGTTGACTGACTATATGGAGAAACAGTGTATTGTACTTCTAGTATTGAGTACTGATGGAAGTATTTACCAAGTTATTATATAAAAATTTAATGTTAAATTTAAGGCTGTTCAAAAAAGAAAAGTATTTTTGATCCTGACCTGTCATTCTCGTTGCTCTGGCTAGATTCAGTTTTTATATCCCTCTGTTTCATATCTTCTGTGACTTTTAGATGTGACGGTAATACTTGTGTAGGATATCTTTCTTCCACCGTCACAATATCAACAGTGTTTTCATCATTGTTTTTCTCAACTTTCTCTGGTCTATTCCCACATGTAGGTGACTTGAACTGATGCTGCTCCTTCTCTGTCAAACAGCACATGCCCATCCTTCGCTTCTTTTTGGCTGGTTCCCCCATTTTTGTCTCTTTTGGTATTTGCGTGTCATCATCCGTTTCTTGGTTTGTCTCCATCTTGTGGTCAGGATTGTCTTCTGCACACAGTTGTTCCGTTGAAGCAGCCTCAGTGCCATCAACATGTTGCTTCAGTGATGCTTCACTTTCATTTGCCATTTTTTTGGCATTCTCAATTTGGCTCTTAGGCTTAAGTTGACAGTCTATTAAAGCTATTGCCAACTGCATTTTAGGATTACGTGTGGCAACTTTCATTAAATCAGGCTCTCCACTCTTTTGTTTGCTGAGTTGATCAGCAGTGGACGGTAACTCCAATGGTTCAGCAGGTTCCTGAACACATTGCAGAGATGTGCCATTTTCTGACTTCTCTCCGGTTTCCTAAGTTACAAGACAACATATAAATAACAATGTCAAGATTTTTAATGCACAGTTTATTTCACCTGATGATCATCTTCAGTCATTTTTTCAACCGAAAGTCCCCTTCTTCTTGACCTCCGTGTCCGAGGCATGGGTGAATCCTTGACCTCTAAAAGTAAAAATGTTAACGTTAACAACACTATACCATGTCTATTAATCTCAGTTTTCCTGTTATTTATCTTATTTCATTAAAAAAAGGAAAGACATAAATAATTTAAAGTATTTAAAGTAATATCATTGTAAAGATATCATACATAAAAAAACTTATAGAGTAGACCTTTCAAAGTTTGTAAACAAAGTTCTAAATTCCAGAATAGAGGCAACTGGAGGCAAGACCATAATACATTTTCAATGGAGAAATTACAATTAGCCACAAAAAATTAGCAAATTAAGATGGTTTTGACAAATGCCAACCACTACATGTAGTGTAATGTCAGAGCCTGGTTAGGAAACATTAGTGAGTGTACCTCACATGTTTATTTATTAACAGTTAGCATTTTGGTTGGTGGAAATATTCTTGATTTTTGGGTTTTACTGGACAAGTCCTGACAAAAATGTTTAGTATATATAGTTTTTTTTTATTGTATGCTCAGAATTATTCTATCTCTCACCACAAACACCACTTTTCCCCCCAAAGTTAACTCACTTTTGCTCCAGTCGCCTCCATTTTGAACATTCCATATGACAAACATTTTAAAGGGTCTATAAACACAAACAACTTAATCTTTACAGAATGAGTTTACGATATAAGTTAACGGACTAAATATCTAATACAACATATGAGTAAATGTATATAAATATACGCGCCATTACAGCCGTAAATGTTAATTATTTGAGTATTAAATATACCAATTTACCTGTTGCCATGTATGCTGTGGTCTGGACTTTACGATGTAGTTTTGTTTTACGTGCGTTGTTGGCGCGTTTCGTTAAGCCGTAAAGCAGGTTGCGTTGCTATGGGAAACGCGGAAGTGAATTCCAGCTGCCGTTGTTTTGACAGCTCGGGTAAAGTTAAATTTGATCTCTGTTTCATACATGTTTTTGTGCGATTGTATCGAAAAAAATAGATTAACACAAGCTGCATCGTCTCACAGTCTTTTCCACGAACAAGGTAAGAAGCTTCCCAGAAGACTGAACTGGCCAACTACACAACAGATTGTATTGTGTTGATTTTTGTTCTGGATAGCTATTAGCGTGCATTAGAAAACTGTCAAATAATTAACTAAAATATTTAGTTTGTGTGATACTTCCGAACCTCATCACTGGACTGCCACTCTTTTTCCGTAAACACATGTTAAAATCACAAGTCATGGTGCTAACAATGGAATTATATATGTAAAAAGGGTAGCTAAGTATAAAGTTACTTGAGAATGAGAAACTAAACATCTAATTACTTAAATAGCATCCTCAGACTTAATTTATATCAGTTACAAATGTGTACAAGTACAGCAAAAATAATAATGATGGTCCAGCTTTTATGGAGGCTGTTATTGTAACGAACTATGTGCAGACAGTCTACATTTTGTTACGAACCATTATTCTCTCCTGTAAACCAGAAACTCCTGATCAAAAGGTTCAATGAGTCGCCCTAGAAAACAAGCTCCCCGTGGTCAAGGGGCAGCACGAGCCAAACAGGTACCTGCCTTCGGTCCGTTCTGAAATACTTCATATCTGCAATATAAAGGAGCCAATCATTGGGCATGTGTGTATTTGTGTCTCAGATGGGACTGTTACTTGACCTGAATCCTGATGGTGCAATGGATGATGGAGACAATGATGACGAGCTGGAGGCAGAACTGATGAATCTGGTTGGTGGTGGTGGAGGAAGATCACAGCCCAAGAAGGGTGATGGCAAAGGTAAATTAACCTAAATTTGATTGAATACATTATTTTTGTTTTATTTTCCAATCGACAACATCTCTAATATAATGTAATAATCAATAATGTCCATCTTTAGCTCCAGTTGCTATGGCTGATATTGAGCGAATGGCAGCTCTTTGTATGAAGGACATAGATGATGACGTTATAGGAGATGAAGATTTGAATGATGAAGATCTGTTGGTAAGCTTTTTTCTTTTATGATGAATATATATTATGTCTGCAAACTCAACAGTGTGAACAGTCTTGTATTTGTATATTTTTTAACCTTACGTAGTAGTAATAGTTTCACATGTAACACTGCCCAAAGCCCAAATTCAGCTTGTTTGTGCACATCGACAGGCAGAACTAAATGAAGTGTTAGAGGATTCTGAGGAGGAGACTCCCGCTCCTACGCCTCCTGCACCTGCTCCACCTGCTCCTAAAGTTACCATCACGTCCCACCCTCCGTCTGCTGCCCCCAGTGGTGCAACTGGAGTGGAGGCAAAACTAATGGATCGTATTCAAATGTATAATACAGCCATATCTAATGCCAAAGCTGCTGGAGAAAGTAGCAAAGTAAGAAGATATGAACGTGGATTGAAGGTAACCTTGATATGTCGTATTGTTTTGGTCATTATTTTATAGTCACACTGAGATTAATCATTATTTCAACAATAGACCTTGCAGTCCATGTTAACATCTGCAAAAAAAGGAAAACTAATCAATGAGGAGGAGATTCCACCCCCGGTTGCTTTGGGCGGAAAGCCCAGTGGCACACCTGATGTCACCCCAACCACACCTCAGGAAGTGCCACCACCTGCGGAGAGATCCCCTTCTCCTGTCAATCATAAACCTATGAGAGAATCTACTCCACCTGCTCCTAAACCTCGACAGCTCGCCGCACCCCAAAATATTACTCCTGCTCTCACCCCAGACACACCTGCCATTTCTCCACTTACACCTAGTCATCCAGAATCACCGGACTCGGGTAAACTTACAGGTTACAGGCACATGTTTATTAAAGATGTATTATCATAATTTGTATATTAATCTGTGCAAAACCTACTTTCAGAGATAAAGCAGGCAGTGTTATCCAGGCAGAGAGAATATAAGTTGGCTGCTATTGATGCCAAGCAAAATGGAAACATTGATCTGGCCAAACAACACTACATTGTTGCCAAGGTAAAGTCTTCATTGAATATTTATTTATCTGAGACATTGAGCAGCGTATTTAACAGAATCACATTTATTCAGAAAATGGATGCTATGCTGGAAGCACTGGACAAAAATGAACCATTTGATATGAGCTCTCTTCCTCAACCACCTGGTCAGTGCAGTTATATTTAACATATTGACATTACTTAAACTGAGCCTTCAGAAAATACTGTGTAGTGCATCTTATAAAATTGAATTAAACATATTAACAAACCCATTTCTGTAGGAGATGCACCTGTTGCACCTGTTTATCAGTCTTCCTCAAAACCTGTTGCCTCTGTCGCTCCTGCTGTCCCTGCACCAACTCAAGTGACACCTGCAGGTAAGACATTAGTAAATAGAATTACAACGTTAGTAAATAGAATTTAAATGTTGATTTCACAGCAATGTTTTTTTTTTGTTTATTACATAGCTCCTCCAAAAACTGTAGCAGAAGCCTTACAGCAAAGAATGGACATATACAAGTCAGCAGCAGAGGGAGCCCTGAGCAAAGGAGAAGACCGCAAAGCTCGTATGCACCAGCGCATTGTCAAGGTACACACCATGACTTTGTGCTTACATAATAATGGGACATATTTATTCTTGACATGGTGCTGCTATTATACATGCACTGTAATAATGTTAGAAGTATGATGAGGTATAAGTGGGAAATCACAAGAAGACCATATGACGTTAGAAGCTATTAGCTTATTTATTGGTGTTTATGGTGGATGATCTTAAATGCAACCAAAATTCAATTCTCACAATCTTTTCTTCTCTGCTTGTTTTTGCAAAACAGTCCAATATTATATCTACTATTTAACATTATACAATTCTAAATTTTCCTAAAAGCAATACCAAGATGCCATCAAAGCTCAGAAAGCCGGACGACCTGTGAACTTGTCAGATCTTCCTGTGCCTCCAGGTCATTTCACCTCCATCTAAGTTGTTTCTTTTTAAGGTGTACATTTAATATAATTGTAAAATGATTTGTGGCTATGTTAGGCTGTCCACCACTTCAAGGCTCAGAGGGGAGTGGGCAGAACTTTATGGGAGTCCTGGAAACGGCCATGAAAATAGCAAACCAGGATGAGGACGCAGAAGATGATGACGAAGATGCACCTAAAGGACCGGCAGGGGTAAGTATTTTAGGCTCACTGTTGCATAAAAAAGCTCAAGTCAAAACAAAATTGAACTTGCTTTTCCACCATGCTAGTAGCCAATCTCCTTTTGGCTGTTCTTCATGCTAGTGTTAAAGTTGTCAATAAAATATTTGTAATTTTGATATAATTTAATTGTGACAACCAATTAAGAGTTCACAATCTTTACTATTTTATTGTTTGTTTTAGCAGTCTGCAGTACGTCCACCTGCACAGAAAGCCAGGTCTCTGGCTCCTCAAGCAGCTCCAAAACTTGGACCTAAAGGTGTGTTGTTGGGCCAGTGATTCCCAACTGGAGGAATAAGAAACTAAAGTATTAAAAAAAAAAAATATATATATATATATATAATATATTTGTAAATATTAGATTATTTGAAATTGATTATTGATTACCGTACATGAAAAGGTGAAAATGAGACTAAACTAAACTTAATAACACTGACATTGACAGACATTGAACGTTCATTTATTGTTTGTTTTTTGTTTGTGACTTTTTTGCTTTTGTTTTATTCTTGTAGCCCAGCAGCAAGTAGATTTCCTGTTGCTACGGCGACAGGCATTTTTACGTGCAGCTCTTCACTCAAAACAGATGAAGGTAAACAGTGGCTTTGTTTTAATTTTTTGCATCATGAAAGTATAACATGCTTCTTGTTTTTTGTGTGTGTTTAGGATATGTCCGGAGCTGCCCAACACATGAGACATGCAAAGGGACTAGACCCCATGATAGAAGCAGCCAAGTCCGGACTTCCTGTCGACATCAGAAAGGTTGTCATTTTGTCATTGAGTAATTCTTTGTAATTGTATGTCTTTTGGGGAGCTGGGGGTAATTTGGGCATTCAAATCTATAATAATAATAATAATCTACACTGAATGGGATAAGAAGGATCTTTAAAAGTTTCAAATTATACCTAGAAAACCCTGGAGGTAATTGAGTATCCTAACAAAACACAGATAATTACTTAACTGTTGTTGTAATGTGGTGATTGCATTTATTGTGAGTCTATGTTAGGCAATGGGGAGAATTTTATGTGGAATGTTGTTGTAAATGTCAGCCTTTCAATTATTTAACCATTTCTGTTTCTCAGTAAATTATGTTGTACCTGTCGTGTGTTAAATATATGTTTAGCTGTTGTCATAGGAGCAGCTCAAAGTGTGAGGTCTGTGTTAATGACAAAACAGCTTTCTGTAATTTTCTCAGTTTCTGTTCTCCTGTGTTTTGTCTGCCTTTGTTTCCATTATTTGCCCCATCTTTTTAATATTCATAACTCATCCTCCTCCCATATGGCTAAATTGGGCTTATGCTTTTGTAGGGTTGTCGCTTTGTCCAGATACTACATCTCACAAAATCAGATTATTGTAATTTTGGATTACCTGTGCAGCTGCATGGCATTTTCTCTGTGCACTAGAATTCTTAGTAAATGTGCATCTTTTCTATAATAAGATGTAATATAATTTTACATTTTATTACATGTGCCTTCTGTCAGATTCCCATTGCTCCAATCAATGAAGAGAATTTTTCTCTGGCTCGTTCTCGTTCGTCGCCGATGTCTGCTCGCTCCAGTGAGCAGTGCCATGCTCTGATGGATCTTCTCAAAAAGCAGCATGATGTAAATAACACTTATTTTTTACCTTTTGTTCCCTGAAAGTTAGTCTTCTAAACCTTTTTGGTCTTTCCTTGTACAGAAATGCATGAGCCTTTGTCAACAGTTCACTGAGTATGGCAACATTGCTGAGGCCTTCAAGTGAGTCTTACTTCTAGTTTGTAACTAAAACGGCACCAGGCTGTTAATCAGACTGTATTGTAAAGGAAATTGCTTCTAAGTTATTTTTTGTCTGTTGCAGATTTGAGAAGCTTATGGGGGAGTGTATGAAGAGTGTAGAGATACTGAAAAATGCCTACGCTAAGGGCCACCCAGTCCCCAAATGCTGCACCGAGGAGAGGACCTTCAACACTGTCAAGTCAGCATCAAAACATTACATTTTAATCACAATATATATATATAGCATTTTATTACAGTCACAAACTATCTTCATACAATCGAATGGTGAGAACTAGAACTAGAATGGTATTTATTTAAACCTATTAACATCAAAATATTTAGTTTGTCTAACTTTAGCACACACAATGGATGACTCACGGTGAGTCATAAGTGGCTCTGGTCCTGTACCGTGTGTGATGACACATTTGGCAGGCGCTTCTGTGTGCTCATGTCTGCCACTCAAAATGCTGTTTCTAAATGGCCACTAATTCTTGTTTTTGTTCAGGGTCTATCCGAACCTGACACTTAATGACATGATGCTATACATCATCAAAGGCGTCAACCTGCCAGCACCTCCAGGTAGGCTGAAATAACAAGGGGTTAAAGTGTCGCACGTAACACCCACTCTATTGCTCTATTTTCAGGAGTCGCCCCTAATGATCTCGATGCCAGTGTGAAGTTTGAGTTTCCCTTCCCCAGTGCTGTAAGAGTCTATACTCAGGAAATATCTCTCTTTATATGAATGGAGATTAAAAATGAACCGTTGGTGATGATTATTGGTGATGTGTTTTCAGGAAGATGCTCAGAGAGACAAGACAGGCACCGTGAAGGGCACCAACAACCCAGAGTTTAAAGAGCAGTTTAAACTCAACATCAACCGCTCACATCGGTCATTCAAACGAGTTTTCCAGTCCAAAGGCATCAAGTTTGAGATCATTCACAAAGGGTAAAGGGTTACTCTTTTTGTTTATCCAATATTCAATGGTCAAATCAGAAGTTAATCTGAAAAAACAAACAAACGTAGTCTATTACAAAGACAATCGCAAATAGAAACGTTTTGTGTTTACAGAGGTCTACTGAGGTCTGACAGAGTAGTGGGTACCGCTCAGGTGAAGCTAGAAGCGCTAGAGAATAATTGTGACTTTAGAGAGTTCATAGAGGTAAGAAACGTATAAACACATATTGTATAAATTCACAAACAACATGGCTGCTCTAACAGTTATGTGTTAAAGGTGATGGATGGACGTAAAGCCACAGGTGGAAAACTGGAGGTTAAAGTGAAGATCCGAGAGCCTGTGACCGGGGCTCATTTGCAGCCGGTCACAGAGAAGTGGCTGGTTCTAGAGGCAGTTTCTCCTCTGTCGCCTCCTGAACGACAAAAGGAGAGAGTTAGTGAAAATCTCATATCATCACAAAAAAAAATCTGTTTCCTTGCCTTTAGTTGCTCATGTGGAAAGAAGGCTCTCTATTTGCCTTTTTGCATTGATGTCAGGTGCTTTTGATTGTTGGTTTAATGGCCAGCTAACACACAACTCCTCCTATCATCCAAAGACACATGACTCTAAATTGCCCCTGATGAATGTGAAAGCACTGTCTCTGTGTGAGCCCTGCAACTAAATGGCCAATAATCGCTGGTATAAGCAGAAGAATGATTGAATGCATCTTTGCATCAAGTTTATGTGTATTTTTCTATCATCTTTAGGCTCCATCGCCTCGAGCTAACTGTAAACCTAAACTTGAGAGCAGTAGCAGGAGTAGCAACCACAGCAGTAGTAGCAGCAGCAGTTCTCCACCTCAATACAAACTGCACAGCTTCAGCCTCCTCAACTATGACAAGGAGAGGTTTGAGAGAAAGGTATTGTTTATTTTATTACACCTCTTGTTTTCAATAGTTTGTAAAAAGGTCACTGTCATTTGCCTCACTCTTGTCTTGCAGATTGCAGAGTATCATAAAAATCGACGTGATCCTCCAGCTGACCTCATACAGCAACATAAAGACGTCACTCACAGACTGCACTGGCAAAAGGCGCAACTAGAACGGGCCTCACCTGCTATGCTTAACGGTATACAAATATATATATATTTTCATGTTTTTCCCTCAAAAGCCATTAGTGTACTGTACATTGTTGAAGGATAGAAAGATTTGAGCAGTCTACAGCCACTAATGAAATTGTGTACAGAATCTACCTGTCTCTTGATGCTAATCCCAGTTAGACTCAGTGATATTGAGATCAGTTTTGTGAAACTAAACCAGGTTAAGGTAGTTACTAGGACGCCTGGGCTCATGTAATGACGACTGTGAAAATCCTATCTATCCAGACATTAAGCCACTGTTACTAAACATTTCCAATGTACATGTAAACTTATTTCCTCCCAACAATTGTGTAGAGTATGAAAATGTGCTGCGCCGTTTTGCACAAGGACTCTCGGACTCGATAAAGAAATACTCCAGTCAGGGCAACAGGGTGAGTATCACTGGTGTTAAGTGCTTTGTGTGTTCCTACATTTATTTGCTTTCGTTATTTACCTTAACAGGATGCTGCTAAAGATGCTCTTGGCAGGATGAAGATGGTAGAAAACGAGGTAACAGATTTATTATAATCAGTGCAATGTACTGTCCATATCTTTACATAGATTTTAAAGGCTTCTCTTTTTGCTGCAGCTCGAGTCACTTAAAAGGAAACGCACTGGATAAGAGGGAGCAAGGAAGTGGGAACAAGGCTAAAATACTGTTCATTTTCAAACACTACAGTCAGTACCGAAAGCACTTTTAGCATGATGCTCAACACTCCTTTACCTGCATGGTCTTTTAGCTTCCAACTGCTCCAAAACTGCACTAATTCATTGTAAAGCAGCAGATGCAGGTAATTTTTACACTTAAAATATCACAAAATTGCCTCTATACGTTTTAATTTGTACTTATTTGTTTGTGAAGAACCAGTGTCCATGTCCACAGTTATGTCACCCTGCGTATCCGAATACAAAAAATGTTTAACCAACAGATCGAAGTGTTTTAACCCGTTTTCTCCATTTTTTTTATTTTTTTTATAAGTGTAATGAGCTTAATCTAATCTGTCTGCTCCAGTGTTTCCAGATTACAGTAATCTGCTCCATTTGGAGGGCTGTGATAGGGGAATAAAAAGTGGGGCTTTGGGGTGCTGCAGCCTACATCCCATAATGAGGGATTAGTGTTTGTGTCACCAAGGAGACGGCGAGATCAGACGTGAAGTCGCCTTTGGGGCTGGCAAAAAAGGGTGTTAACGGGGAGCAGTGAATGTGTTGGAAGCTTAGCACTGTCTAATGATTACTTTTTTTTTTTACTTTATCACCGGCTATTTGCTCTTTCTTGAAGTGTTTGTCTTTACTTTTTTCTAGATGTATTCATTCAGATTGAATATTTTCAAGCCCATTGTGCAGAAGATTCAATAATTTACAGCTCTAGTGTCTGTCAGAGGCATAGTTTTCAGTTGCCATTTTACCCACAGCGATTTAGTCTGGCTAAACTCTCGATATCTGAAGTGCAATATTTGGCCGGAGGATAAAAAAACCAAGACTGGATGAGTAATTTCTCATTCTCTTTCTGTCTTTGGCCAAAAAAATTGTTGAACAGATGTCATTGTAGCTCCGATCCACCTTGAAACTTTTTGATGACTGCTTCAAGCGGGCGTCCTACTGGGGTCTCGGACAGTAACACAGCATCTAACATAGTTTTCTCAACTTTTCAAAAATTTGGACAGAGCAGGGACCACTTGCAGCAATCGCTCTATTTCAGCAAACAATTAGCCATTTTACTGCAGAAATGTGTTAAATATGGACCATCTAAGAGTAGAAGCACTAGATCGGTGGATCGGTAAATGAGGTCAATACTGGAGCCAATATAATCAACCTTTTGACTCAAACGCAACATGGGGTTGAAAAAATGCGCCAAGTGGGCCAGCTGATATTGTATTCTTTGTAAACTGCAACCATTTCTTGACAAATGAGACATAGAGCCTTCGATCGGACCTCAGTGAGAACATGTCCATGTGGAATTAACTGGTTACTGCAGGTTATAAAAATGTGAGTGATCAATTGCCAATATTTTATAATTGATCAAAATATGAGAAAATGCTTGGCGGGCCGGATTAAAAAGTCCAAAGGGCCGCATGTGGCCCCCGGCCCACCCCCGGTCTATGCCTTTAGTTTTTCACACAAGTATCGGTGCAGGTTTATTAGTAAATTAGCAATTCATTTTGTGTTTTTGTAAAGGCTTGAGCAAAAAAAGGCACCATGGCAATACACAAAATAGTAACCCCTGGTGTTTTGTGGAGAAATTGAAATTTGGCCAAGATATTACATTTTTCTCATATTGCAGACTAATATTGCTCTAATATTGAGTGAGTAATTTTTCCATGTTGCTGTGGCACCTTCATTCAGTTCTGCCTGTAAATGAAAGTGAATAATTTCTGCAGAACATATCAGTTATTTTTTGTGTTACAAGGGCTTGGAATATGAGAAATGATGCTAACTCACATAGGATTACTGCCTGTCCACATACCGTTTGTATTCTCTCTGTTTTATTCCTAGAAACCATCAAGATTAATTGAATATAGGATTTTATTATATGATTTTCCGGCTCTTGTTTTTTGTTACTATCGCCACAAAAACACTATATGGAAAAAAACTATTTGGGCTCAGGGTCTTTACTCAAGCACAGATTGTAATCATTATACATTCATATTAAATACTTTACTACCAAGTTGGTCCCGCTTTTGCACGTAGAGTATACTGCTTCCACTTATCTTTGAAGGGTCATCAAGATTCAGAGGCTTTTTTGACATATTAATGAAACTTTGCCTTTATTGGGACTTTTTTGTTTTGTTTTTTTGTCTGTTTTGGTATCAGTAAATCAATTTTGGCTGGTCATTTGCAATGTTTTAATCCTTCAATCCATTTAAAGGCAATCGGTATATAGGTTATGTGTAATATTTGTATACTGTAAATGTATATGCATTGTCTATTTTTAAGTGTCTTGTTGAATATCCTCAAATGGGCTTGTATATGTATTGTATGAGGTTGGTTTGAGTAAGAATAAACAGAACAGACTTGGCTTTGTGTCCTCATTGTGCAGCCCTGGCATCTTTCTTTAATTTGGAACAATAAAGGCAACCCCAAAAATAGACATATGTTTTTTGTGTCGTCGGGGGAGCTGGGGGCTTCGCTGTTATGCTAATATCGTATTTGAATGTGAAATTTCTCCTGACAAAGGGGTAAAACGCGTGGGGGGATGGTGCGTAACGAAGATAGCTGAAGCCGTGTTGTTGGGGTGTCTTCTTGAACAAATTGGACAACCCGCGCGGGGTGGGAGTGGGCGTGGACTCAAGGCAGGGCTTCTTGGGTCTTCCTGGTTGAGTGAACACGTGGTTCCGTGTCTGCCTGGCTGCTGCTGCTCTGTCTGTCAATGTGCGGTAGTCTCCAGCCCGACACTTCTCTCCCTTTTATCTTCCCATTCAGCTCATCCACCACGCCGCGCGGCTCCGTCCCCATCCAACCCGCTCCATCATCATTCTTCCTCGGGATCCTCTTAGTTTTAGGACCGCAGACAGACCAGGCCGCGGCCACTACAACGTGTTTCCACTTACAGCTTGTGAGGAAAGAAAGTGTTTGTGTGAGAGAGCGATTGGTGCCTGCTTCCCCGGTCCATCCGTCTTCTCCTCCCCGCCATCCTGCCTCGTTGTTCGGGTCATGACGCTAGAAGCTATCCGCTACAAGGCCGGCTCTCTGCAGGTCCTCAACCAGCTGCTACTGCCCCACCAGACGCTCTACGATGAGATTCGCTCGGTGCAGGACGCATACGAGGCCATCAAGTCCATGAAGGTAAGCGTCTTTTGCCTTGCGCACGCTGTGGCTTCTCACGCTCTTTGTGCCACCATTGTGCACCCCCATGTGTTGCCCCCCGCGCTTGTAGGGCTCGTGTGCACCTGCGTTACCGAAACCACCCCCATAAAACTATCCTTTATCTACTCGTTAAGACATTAGCATCACACCAAACCGGGTATCGGCACCCACCCATGAAAACGTGCCCCCCCCCTCCTAATTTTTCCTTTGGAGATTGTTGATGAATTATTAATGACCTTTGCCAGGGTTTTTGTTCGCCTTGTGCTATACTCCCTGACACCTTTTCTGGCCAAATTTGAATCTCTGGGAATACAAAACGGACCACTGTTGCGGTCAGCTGATATGGTTAAAGAGAACAGCACTCTTTTGTCCACAGTATGCTTAGGTCTTGGTCTGTGTGACAGTAATGGCATGTACCATAAGACTATACAGGATGATGTCATGATAATGAAGCAGAAGTCTGAGGAATGACTTAAAAGCTCCTCAGATGAGATCACTGTTGTCTTTATTGGGCCAACTAATAATAATAATGCATTTGTCTTATATAGCGCTTTTTAATTTACAATTTCATAAATTATTCATTCACTCCAGTCACACTCATGGTGGTAAGCTACTTGTGTAGCCATAGCTGCCCTGGGGCAGTCTGACGGAAGCGTGGCTGCCATTCTGCATCTACGGCCCCTCCGACCACCACCACCACACAATCAACCACATTTATTCATGGGCAGTGTGGGTTAAGTGCCTTGCCCAGCGACACAACCACGGTAGCTTATGTGGTTGGGCGGGGATTTGAACCACCTCTGGTTGCAGGACGAACACTTGCCATAGACCAAGGCTGTAACTGTAGAGTGTATGCAGGTGGACTGTGGCACATGAAGTTTGTGGATCAGTAGAATAAGCTTGCCCTTAGATAAAAGACTTGACATTCTAAAAGAGATACAATTGTGAATATGAATAAAGTAGTAACTATGAAATTTACTGATGCTTAAAAAACAAATAAGAGTTTCAGATAGCATCTATTTGCACATATACAATACTGCCTCAAAATGTTTCAAATGCATATTGGGAATCAAAGATGTCTGTAGCCTCTCCCAACAACTATGACTCTGGACATTTATGGTAGCTAGTTAGTCCCAGGGATGACACAGAGACATACACAGGCAGACAACCAAGTACTCTTAGATTCATTCAATATGGGTCATTTTAGATAACCCCTCCCCTGTTTGCACTAGTATCCATTTGTTGGATTTCCTTACAATATAAAACGCTCACCCCCACACTAGTGACTAACCCCTCTCTCCTCTCAGGTGCGGGGCGCTCCAGCCATAGCCATCGTGGGCTGTCTGAGTTTGGCCGTACAACTGCGGGCCGGCGCCGGGGGAGACGACCCCGTGACCTTCATCAGAGAGTCCCTGTGTCACCTGACCTCGGCCCGACCCACCGCCGTCAACATGGGCCGCGCCGCTCGAGAGCTGATGGAGTTCGCCGAGAATGAGAGCATGGAGAAGAACTCGGAGCAGCTCAGAGACAGGTGAGTCAAATAAGTAAAAAAATACAGTCTACAGACTCACTGGGGATGCACTGATATAGAAATTAAAGGCAGATATTGATTTCAGTTACCTTTTTGGCCAATATGGATTCTAACACCGATATTTTTAAAACATGTTTTCATATAAAGGATAGAAAACTAAGACGTAATCACAGAAAAAACAGCTTTTAAATAAATGTTATATTTTATTGTAGTGAGATTTTTGTGTTTACACTAGCTTTTTGCCTGTTGACCCTGAAGTCCGCTGGCTTTTCTTTCTCTGGCTGTTTCTAATCTAGTAAAACGTAGGCTACATACAGGAAATGTTGAGTGGAGAAAAATGTATACATTTGTTGTTTGCTCTCTAAATATTCACAAACTGGCTGAAATGGCAATATTTGATTTGACAGAAACTAAAGGCACAAGAATTCAGAAGTTCCTAAAGCTGTATTTCTGGTCATGCTTTGTAAATCAAAGTAATCTCCAGTTTTGCCTCCAACATCAATATAACATGGTATATAACGTTTAGACTTAGACATTCACACTTTTTATTATCTAAATATTTTTTCCACCTCCTATCATACCTAAATTAAATGAATTCATCCTCTTCTATACCAGCAACTATAGGGCTTAGACAGGGGACTTCCAAGACAGTTACTCACAGGGCTGACAGAGAGACACGGAGAACCATTCACTTTTTCATTCACTTTGTCAGTTCCCACACATGCGTGTGTTTGGGTGGTGGGAAGCTGGAGAACCTTGAGAGAACCAATAGTAACGTAACGAAGACATGCAGACACCACTCAGAAAGATTGTGTGTCAGCCGGCCCGGATTGAATGTGGGTTCGATCCTAATGTAATGTAGACAAGATAATTATTTTTATACAGGCGAATGTTGCCACGTTTGCATCAAAGGAGCTTACAAGACAACACCCTCATCTTTTTAAGAGCTCACAGCAAAACGGCTCTGGGGGTTTTATTATTACTATAGATTATATCGCACTAACAGTATGTCACTTCTTTTCTCAACACTTCTTGCAGGTGAGAAAGACAAAAAAGATGCGAACGTTTTCAAGTTCCCCATGAAGTGAAAATTGGTTGAATAAGTGTTGTTAGAGGCTTCTGGAGTTGTTTTACCTTTACTGTTGAATGAAGACTGTGCCAGTCCCTGATAAAGAGAACAGCTTTAGTCTTTAGCTTTAATTAGAAAATTAATTAAATGTGTATGTATCATTCCTGGGAAACAATATGTTGTCATGTGATTATGTGACTTGCCCACAGTAAAGTTTACAACTAACTGGTCCTTGTAAAGGGTATAGCCCACCTCAGGCCCATAGTTGCTGGGATGGGTTCCTGTCTAGAATGAGTGGAAAGTTAGTGTTGCGCTAAGTGGCCTACTGTGAATGCATCAAAAAGCAACAGTAAAGAAAGAGATAAGTGGGTTATAAGGAGACTTTTTATTTTAACAGTTGAGCTCCTTTTAAATAGCCTGTGATACTTTGCTAGATTGCAGACTGTAAATGCACAGAAAAAAAGCAATGTTAAGTGCTGGGCCCTGACTAATAATAGAAAGTGAAATGCTCTTTGTGGGTGAAATGTGTACTCAAATGTGGTCATCGTTTTCATGTAATTTCTTCTGACCTCATCCTTGCTCATACTATAGTATCTTACTTCACTGTCACCAAGAAGTATCAAAGCAGTGTGTCTATGTTGTAACTGTAGTTGTCTGGGACTTCACATTAAGACAAGTTTCCGGACCGATCGCCTTCTCATATTGCCCCATGCTGTTGCCGCTCTTACAGTGTAATTGCATGGATCGAAGACATGCTGGAGCGTGACGTCAATGATAACCGGAAGATTGGTAACTATGGAGCCCAGCACATCCTGTCCGGCGTCCCGAGGGACTCCGTGACCATCCTAACGCACTGCAACACTGGATCTCTGGCCACAGCGGGATACGGGACTGCACTAGGTACGACTCAAACTGATAAAATTATGGGTTACTTGTAGTGTATTTCAACATCTCAACTGACGCCTAAAGATCGCTGTTTTAGCTTTTAACATAATTTTACCTGGTTGTGGCAAAGGAGAATGGTGTAAGATGGAAAACAAGGTTAGGTGGTGATTATCCTGAAAGTAAAAAAGCTAACATTCTGTCATAGAGAGGTCAATAGGCGAGAATAAATCTAGACAAATAATCAGTATGATCAGAATTAACTTGCATTCTCATTATGGATCGCCACCTGAAAATGTAATTACTTTTCCAACCATAATTTTGTGAGTCATTTTGCTAAACAACAAACCAACGCCTGCAAAAACATAACGTTAAAGATAACAATGTGAATAGTGTGTCTGTATTAAACTTCATTGTGTGTTCATTGTGTGCATTTCTGATTAGTATTTATGTGTATGTATTTATAGAACAATATAGCAGTGTTGTAAATACTTGGTATAAGGGAAGTATTGTATATAATATTAATTCATAGTACTAGTGATGCAAAGATATATCAGCTCAACATCGGTATCGGCCTCTACAGATGGACATTGTTAATCTGTTGTTCTTGAAGGATAACTTCTGACGTTTGGAGTCAGAACGAAAAGCCCATTCAACAAGTCTAAATTTAGGATGACCAAATGAAATAAAACTAATATTAATGGATTAATAAACACATTTATTGCAGTCATACAGATGATTTCTAGATTTTAAGAAGCATGTTTCTGGACACCCAAAATTACAATTGCATTATTCATTCACTCCATGATACACACTATAAAACATAATGCATTTCACCTAAATTGGTCATAGACATCCAGAGGGAGAGCAAATGCTATTGGTCTGTGGTGGATGAAAGCCCCAGACTAGTTTTGGGTTGTTAGTGGTAATGTGGCCTCAGCTGAGTGAAGGCTATTGGTATATCTAGCTCTCTCTGACGTAAATGGCCTGAGTGAACCTTAACGGTTTTTGTTGTAAATTGTGTTAACATCTCAAGGTAACCTGTTGCTCCTTGTGTGCAGGTGTAGTGAGAAGTCTTCATACGTTGGGCCGGCTGAAGCGTGTGTACTGCACAGAGACGCGGCCGTACAACCAGGGCTCCAGACTGACGGCCTATGAGATGGTGGCAGAGAGTATCCCCGCCACGCTCATCACAGACAGCATGGCCGCTCTTACCATGAGGGAGATGGACATCACAGGTCTGTATTTAACATGTCACCATACCTCAGTCATGGCTTATGCATGCTTTTATGACTATATGTTTTAGATCAATCTGAGAAACGATCAGTGTATTGTAGGCCTGCTCGATTTATGGAAAATTGAAATCAAGATTATTTTTAAACATGGGGTTGTAAGTGTTTATCATCTGCTCACAGTCTGGAATTATGACTCTCACTGACCCAACTTCAGATGGAAGAGACGGTAGAAACCACCATGATTCTGCTCGTTCAAATTCAGAAAAGAGTGAATTCAGATCACACATAAGATTACATGACCATGGAGTGGTCACAGTTTAGATGCACTGCCTTGTGAACAACTGAACACTAACAGTGAAGTCTAGTTTTATTGAACTCGTCCTTCCAGAGCAGGGCGTCCTCATCACTTACTTTGGTGGGGCCAGCTCTGTGGGAACTAACAAACCACCTCGTCCCACCTGCTGCAGCCTCCCATGACTTTAGTAGCCTTGGGAGATAAGCAACGGTTCCACATTCTGCTCAATGCAACTGAACTGGCCTCAGGGCAATGTACAATACAGTAATTACAATATATCAATTTTAAATTAAGAATGTCAAAATTAGATATTTAATTTTAGCCTCAGCTGTATGACACAAATCAAAATTGGTGTAGGTCAAATTGTTTTGCTTGTGTTTGTTTTCCCAATTGTTCCGTTTTTGTAATTGTGAGGAGCCATAATTGAAATTGAAATAAAATCATTGGACTCTCTTGGTGCATTGAGGTAAAGTCTATAGAAACTAATATTAGTTTGGCTAAAGTAGAGCTAAACCAAAGCCCTAAAGCGGGAGTAAATTGGGAATAAACCAGATCAGGTCCAAACCTTACATTAGGGTTATTTTTGTCACATCCTCAGTCGCGCTGAAAACTTTCTTTGCCGACCCAATTATTTCTAAATATGCCGTAACCTATGTGTTTTTGTTTGTTGCATAATTAACACTCCTCCTTTTGATCTGTCTACCTTTAGCTGTGGTGGTGGGAGCAGACAGGGTGGTTGCTAATGGCGACACTGCCAACAAAGTGGGCACGTATCAGCTGGCCATCGCAGCGAAGCACCACGGTATTCCCTTTTATGTGGCGGCTCCCAGCACGTCATGTGACCTTAGCCTGGAGAGTGGCAGGGACATTATCATTGAAGTGCGCCCGCCCGACGAACTTACCAGTATAAATGGAGTCCCCATCGCTGCCCCAGGTAATGCAAAAAAAACAACCAAACAGGTCAAAACACAGCTGCTTGAACATTGTATTCACAAAATGGGCTATACATCATATTAAAAAATACATTCAATGTGCAGTAACAACAGATTTTTATATCAAACAGCTCTAGTTCCACTGGCTTTATTTTGTAGTGATCCCTGCCTAGTTCATACTGTCATACTGACATTTCACCCACCCAATGTGCACAAATGTGTTTTGAGCCTGGTCGGAAAGGCTGCATGGTAAGGCTGCCACCTCTGTCCATTTGTTCCTGGGCAACTGTGGCTACAGATGTAGTTTACTACTACCAGGGTGCGACTTTGGAGTGAATAAATAATTCACTAAATTCTAAAGTGCTTTGAGTGCTGTATAAAATTGATACATTAATAGTAATTTTGCAGTCACCAATGCACACAGTGCAATGTCTTTGGTTGGAGAAAGATGGAGAGAAACCACAGTGTGCCACTGATCATTGTTTATTGACCAAAAAGTCTGTTGTGGTGTCTAAAAACATTGTGGTGAGTGAAGCCCTCTGCTGTCGTGGTGAGAAAAGTGCTGAGGTTATCTGAAGAATGTCTGGGAGGGAGAGATGGATGAGTGTGGCCCAGTTCCAGTGTTCCTCCTAAGCTCTGAGCACTCACAGATTTCAGTTGACGTCACGTGTGATGAGTTTAAAGTGACGGGAGAGGAAAAAAAGGCCCTGAGGCATGTGCGCCGAATGACATGTTTGGATATGAACAGGCACAACTCAAATCACATGGGATTTTTCAGACCTTTTCTCTTTGGGTTTTTATTAGCATGTGTTTGTGTCAAAGAAGACACAGTGTAAAAAGAGCTTCTGAAGCAACTGCAATGCCCAATATATTATTTATTTTGTAATGTTGATAATAGTGTCTAATTGTGCTGCTCATAAACTACATACACACATTTAAAGCACATGTATCTAGGTGAGATTTTTACTAAGTGCTTTGTGACATTGCAATAATTACAGTCGTTTTATTTAATGAACAGACTGGCCCCAGGAGACTTCTGTGTGGAGTGTCTTCATAACTCTGCCCTTCACACTTCCCCACTAAAACACATTTTCTACACCTACTGTTTCTAATCTAATTCTTATCTTGTCTTGTGTTTGGAATGCCACATTTTAGTTTGCCAAATGCTGGCTAGAGTAAAGTTGCAGTTCATGCAATAATCCAACCAGCAGTAATAAACTTTGATATTTATTTTGTGACTTTTTCTTCAGGTATAGAAGTATGGAACCCAGCCTTCGATGTGACCCCACACCAGCTCATCACGGGGGGCATCATCACAGAGCTGGGGGTGTTTCTGCCCTCGGAGCTCCAGGCGGCACTCACAGGACGCCTCACTGCCCTCTAGGCCCTCTATCCCCCCTTATACTCCTGTCGCACTGGGCCATGTACACGACTGCACCTCAACATGTCACAGAGACGCTCACGTTTCATTCCCACACACACTTGGATGTGTTTTTTATTTTAGTAAATGTATAGTCACTTTCATCCATCAGTGGTGCACACAATCAAACACGGCAGTAAGCAAGCATGTCTTTTCTGTCAGTGCAATTTTACTTTTGTCTTTGTTCTTCCTCGACTTTTAATATTTTGAAACGGCTTCTGTAACATTTAGTAGTTACGAACAAATGTACGCATAAAGTAAATTTGGCTGACAATAAGGGGAAGTCATTTGGAGGCAAATATTCAGGGCATATATAGACAAAAAACTAAAAGCATCATTACTTTTCAAACTTAAAGTAGTGCTTTTAATCTCTAGTTTTGAAAAAAGGAAAAAGCTGCTACCCACCTGTAAATACACATGATTTTGCTGGTATTGTATATATGTAGAAAAAAATAAATCCTGCTAGTAGAGGTCATCACTAACTTAACCAAATATGCGGTTGTTTAAATTTGATATCAGATATGTTATATTAACATTTGTTGTGTTTCTTGTAGAATCTTTTTGTAGATGCCCAGATGTATAGCTCATAGGTTTTCACAACCAAAAACAACTGAGATGAAAAATGGTTTCCTCTTACAGAGCCCATGAGAAACATTACTTCTTCAATTTCTTCTTGGCCGTCAGCTGAAGCCGTTGGTATCTACATTTCAGTACATTTATCCCTCACTCAGTATTTTCTCAGTTGACTGCATCATGTCACTTAATATCCTCTAACCTATGTATAACCTGTATAAATACTACATAAGCATTATATGTAACCACACACACCATAATCACAAACTGCACATGATGCTCCACGTGGATAGTTGTTTTTATTTTATGTCAAATAGTGTTATGACCTTCAATTAGTATTAGAGAATTGATTTCTCAGCCCTGTTTTTAAAGATTGAAGTTTACAAGAGTTTCTCAAAGGCTACCTAAAAACAACTGTAGATTTCTTACATTTGCTTTTGCCCACAACTATTGCATTTTAATTGTGTTGCAGTGACCTGTCAGTAAACAAACATTGCAGAAGCCATGCCACCATCAGAATGTAATACCCAGCTCTTTTGAACTGTATCTTCACACTGGTACCTCAGAAAGGCACTCACTTTTTGCCTTCATCTTTTACGCAGAATGTTCAAAGTCCACAAAAATGCTGTAAACTCAAGCAAATTACTCTGGCTGTTGTTGACAATACCAATTTTAATCCCTACAATGCATCCATTTTTCTTTTTTGTTGGAGATGCAGGTATCTGGCAGTGTCTGACTGTATCATTTCTATAACCTCAAATCACATGTAGATTTCACTGTTTATCTTGGTGTCAAATCTTAAAATATTGTAAAATAGACTTCTTCACTTTTGTCATCATTGCACTTCATGTTCATCCTTATCCTGTTTAAACCTTTACTCACAATGGTGCTGTTAGGTCATACATGGGCCTAAAAGACAGTTGTGTAATCAATAATTCATTTTCTATAGTTAAAAACCATCAAGTGAAAAATGTTGATATTATTTCCAGACATATGTAGCATTTGTGGCTTTCATACCTGTGACCAGCTCATTTCTTTTGTAATATGAATTCAGAAATACAACATTTAGTTCCGTCTGTACATTTTACTGTACTTGTTTGGCTGTGGTTTGTGTTATTTCATATTATTGTATTTCTTTGTGACTAGGCCATAGGTACACAACACTGGGGAGGCCTCCTCAACCATAAGCACTACCTCTCTACATAAACGCATGAACAAAAGCAACGGATACTATGGGCTGTGGCAGGGCAGATTGTATTTTGTGTCCACTCACCAGAGAACTAAATAGTAGGCTTAATTAAACTGTTAGCTTGCTGCTACATTTTTGGTTGAGCAAAAAGAGATTGGCCAACAAGCGTGTGTTTGATTTTCTTTTTTGGATGTTCTGACTTTAAAAAGTATTATAACATTTCAAAATAATTCACTTTGTCGGCTTAGCTTCTCAAAATTCTATAGGCAAATTTGATCATTTTAAATGTCAAATGTAGAAGTGTTGTGGCAAACAGAGAAAACCTAAAAAGACCTTAAAATGTACGCGATACGTTTTAATCCGGTGCCAAAATTTGATGCTGCTATAATATTCCCTAATGTTTTTGTGCAATTATGCTGCCTGCCAATGCTGTGAAGGAAGGAGTGTTGTTCAGATGGATGGCCTCTTTCAGTACAAGTATGTATGTTATCAACTCTCACTTCCTTGGGTTAATTTTGTAATTTGTGGGGAATCTTTACATGATTTTTTTTTTATAAATGTATATGAATATACTGCTGTAAAGTGCGGTCATTAATTAAGAGGTTTCTCTTTCACATCAATACAATAAAAAGAAATAAACCACAGTGAAAATACTATTGCCTCGTGTTATTTTGTCAATAACCGATAGATGGCAGTAGAGGACTCCTCGTTGCACTTCCGGGTCGTTTTGAAAAACAAAAATGGCACAAGGAACGCAGAAGTTTAAAGCTCAGCGGCCCGGAGCCTCCAAGAAACATCAACAAAACAAGCAAAAAGGGCCGAAGAAAGGAGGTAAATGCGAAATAATTTTATAGCTCAACTCTGGACAAAAACGCGATTTATTTAGGGTTTAGCTAAATCACGTGACCAGCATGGACCCAAGCAACCATGCTTTCCTGATTTCGTAAATTGAATACATTATTAAACAGCCAGGTATATTAAAGTCAATGTCAATGGAGCTATTTTATAACTGCTATGCTAATCCTTAACAAAAGCTTAAAGTGAGTATTGTGTGTACTGCTGTCTCATGTTCTGCCTTGTTCCCTAAAGGCAGGGTCATTGCACCCAAAAAGTCACAGGTCGTCCAACAACAGAAACTAAAAAAGGTAACGATTAATCTCTGTTTTGATCCTGGTCTGTATCACTGGATCTAAATGCAACTTTACTTCACCTAGGGTCTAGAAGTGGCCATCAGGAATAAGATCGAGCATGAGGTGACACAGAAAGCCAGCACTTCTCTCCACAAGTCTTTAAGTGTGGTTAAAGTAACTCAGACGAAAGGCACCAAGGGCCCACCGCAACCTGGAAGTTCAAAATAGGACCTGTTTGCTTAAACCTTACCTGACTGTGCCAAAGAAATCACAATACGCCTGGAGTTCTTCAATGACTTCCTAATATCAGGAATTGTACTACAGGGAACCGAGTTAGATTGTTAAACTAACTTGAATGAACTTCTACTGAATAATGTAATAATTAAACAATAATGATTTCACTGGAACAATGTTATGTGTAAGGTCATGCGTTATTAATGTGTGTGCATCCATTTAAATAGGAGAAATGAAAAGTACAAACACAGGACTATATCATAGCACATTATATTACATGTGGATTCGTTAGTCCCGTGATGTGTTATTTGTTCTGTGTGAGTAGTGTTTTTCAAGGTTGATATAAAATGATTAACCACAGCTGTGATAATTGTAATATCAATATTTACTTTTTGTCACACGCTGGATAGGTTTATAATGACTGTAGAGTTAATATTAAAATATACAACAAACACAACAAAGGCAGTAACTCTGACTTTATTTAAAGCGTTAGTTGATTATGTTATGTTTTTGGTAAATATCGTGTAACTGGCAAAGCCCTATAAGCACAAGTAAATAAATGTGAAAAAGATGTTAACCGTGCTCTTGGTCATATATACGGTAATTAAAATATTGCACAAACTTCTTCAAAACAATCCCAAATAAAGATTGTTCAATACAAATAAAAAGACTAGCAATACTATTTCATTAGCACATTTTTTTCCAGCTTAATGTTTTAATATGCTCTAATGGTGTCCATGCAGTAAGTGGAGCGCAGAAATCGAGGGAAGGAGTCCTTTGCCATCAGGTTAAAGATCCTCTGTTGAGCTGTGTTGAAGATATCAGCGCAGGGAGCATCCATCACACTCAGCAGTCCCTCACGGGTCTCAGCATCCAAGTTTACCTGTGTGAAAAATACACAATAGGAGCCTTTTAATGTTAAATTAAAAATAGATTGACAGTCACTTGAAACAGCAACATTGTTATTTTCTACAAAACAAAGCAGTTTTTCTCCACAACTTGACCCCTTACTGACCTCCTGAGGAGCGTCAGGGTTGATAAACTGGTTGTAGATACCACAGGCCTTGGCCTGCTGTGTGTTGGTGGGAGAGACCCTGTATTCTTCACAGGCCAGCCAGAAGTCAAGATTCTCTTCACTGAACTCTGTTCTCAGGAAACTACGAAATGCATTCAGAGTGTCTGTAGCATAGAGAAAAACAGATGGAAAAAAATAAGGGTTGAGTTAAAGAATTTCAATAATATATGCTATTACATTTATAAAAATGTTCCTGATAATTAGTTTTACGTAGAACAAATGGGCCAATTGTAGATATTTTAAACATCTACAAAATGGCACACCTGCTTTGAGCGTAACATCACTACATACACTAAACGACTATACCCCTTAATCATACAAATCCATTTTTATTTGAGAACTTAAAAAATAATATTGAATTCTGCATGTTTTTATTTTCAAGTTTTAATGATGCATTTAGTAGAAAAAATAAAAAGACTAATGTAAAAGAGCAATTTTTCTCACTTTTGTTGCTCAATAGAGACTCCAGGTCCAGGGGAGTTTTCCAGTCAACACATCTAAGAACAGACACAAAATATATATCCAGTTACTATACTGAAAACTATGCATTAGTTATACAATAATAATTTAATCATCAACATACTTATTCTTGTGTGTATCAGCCAGATGGCTCAGCTTTACTCGCATTCCTTTAGCCCTGAAACGGAAATACAAAACATTTATTTGAAGAAATACGCTTCACTAGAAAATAAGTGACTTCCAACTTACTTCTCCAGGCATGAGGATGGGAGGTAGGATAGTCCCTTACACATGGTGGTATTTCTTCAGATGCCCTCAGAAAAGGGTTGCTTTCAGGTTTTGATAGACAAGTTTCTGTCCGGTTCGTATGGTTGTCTTTCTGGTCTGGTTCTCTCCTCTTATATACTCTAGCTGCAGCAGGTGTGAGACTGGAGATGAATGAGATGGTGTACGTGTTGACTGCACATGTAGCCCTGTCAACAAGAACAACAGTTAATATAATTGGACAAATATAGGTGAGGATATCCAGTACATCAGTGCCCACGGGCTGCATGTGCGGTCAGGGATCATTGGTTTTCTTAAAGCTTTGCCCTGGTGCATTTCATTCAACTGAATAAACTGATGAGAGAGGGACAGGTGCACTTGCAATAACAACCATGATGTGTTGACTTGATTTGGTGACTTGATACATAGAGAAAAAATAGTGCAAATATATTATTATAAAGGGAATACTGAACATGCTGAGATGTAAAGCAAAAATAAAACATTGTGATTTGTACCCATGATGTTTTATGTGTCTCCCTCCTTTCTTCATTTAGATTTCTGGATTGTTGTACTGTCTGTTTTTATGTATTGCATCACACACACAATGTACATATTTATTAAAAATCTATACCTATATAACACTTCAGGCCAACAGTACAACACAAATCACAAATGTGTATCTTGTTGAAACAATCCAAAGAACTATAATTTCTTCAATTTTTCCTTATCATTACTCTGTTTTTCTTGGATGACAAAATAGCTGGTTTGGGAAGTTCAGAGGTGGGTAGAGTACCCAATAATTTTACTCAAGTAAGAGTAATGTTACTTCAAATTAAACTAGGCCTGTGCTGTCGTCCCCGACAGCAAGGTGTATATCGGCGAAAACGGCCCCGTACGTCTGCCCCGTACGTCTGCCCATACGTGCTACAACTGTTACCAATGGGACCTT
>JAVQKC010092936.1:0-22331 GCA_036025475.1 Philypnodon macrostomus
CCCCGGTGATGTATATGAAGACTCAGTGAAGCGAGTACATGCTATATGAGCCTGTTTTCCTGTGGAACATATCTCGGACGTCCACTAGCCCATGCTAATATGCCTCCTGTGATGAGCCATCATAAAAAAGTATTGGGGTCAAAAGGCGAGGCAGATATGGTAAAGGAGGTATACTTTTTAGATCATGATTCCCAAAGTAAAACATCATGGGAGAGGGAGATTTCAAATGTATATATTCTTGTACAGGGAATTGGTGACAATAAATGTTCAATTGACATTTTGAGTGAATTAACAATTTTTAGAACTATAGATGCCTGTATAAAGTGCTGATAAAATAATTACATAACCACTATTGTTTATGTACATGTTAAAAGGCAGTAATGACTATTAAAGGGGCTCTTCAACAAAAGTCACTGTGATCCTAAATGAGTTGTTGTGGGGTGAATGAAGCTTCCTTGCTATGGGATGAATGTCCCTGGAAGTCTCGGGTCAAGTCACAGGTCTGGCCAAAACCACAAATTGCTTTTAAACAGGCTTTTACAGAGAGAGCTCCAAGAAATAAAAAGATGCCAAACTGAGCAGACCTGGGGTTTTTGTGTTGAACAGTAGCTTTATGATCGTCTGGAGTCTATATATAAAGTCTATATTCTTTGTGTTTTTTATGTGGACAGTGTAAAACTGTAGGGGGTGCTCTGTGAAGGAGAAATGTGACAAAAACAGTGAAAAGTTGCATAGGGCCCCTTTAAGTGCACATACCTCAGTTTGAAAAAAGTTGTTTGCTATCTTGAGGTTTCACAAATTGAGGATGGAGTATGAAATGGGTGCAAGTAACAATACATTAACACTGAAAAAACTCGGGCTTGAGCACCTTGTTTTTCATTTAGGGTTAAAAGTGTAAGAGAACTAGACCTAAAGTCAGACCAGGAAGTTATTTTCTATTTTTTTTTAACGATTAGTCAGAAAGACTCTGACTTCAGTTAATTGTTTTGTGGTAATAGTGTTTAGCCACATACGGAATAGGGAGGATATCAGTGGAGACAGAATGATGGAGCAAACTTTGAACCATTCATTTGTTCTGAACATGGGTCATTACCCCCCTCCCAGCACCATCAGAATCAGCCGCCTCATTAGGCTCTGTGGCCCCCACCTCATCACCGAGTGCACACTTTAGGGTTACCACACAAAAGACTGCCTGAAGGCGGGAAGCAAGTTTGATTGTGGGTTGACTAGATAAATTGTTTATAATCATGTGGGATGGGTCAAAATGCCTGCTTGTATTTTAAAGCTTCCATTGTTTGGTTTTGATGTTGAGAAGTGAGGGTTGTTAATGAAGCTAGATAATCGAGATAGATAGTTAGGATTGGTTGAAAAGAACTTGTGGAAGATGCTTGGGATCTTGTTTTTTGTATATAATCAGATTCTGCAAAATGTGATAACCCTCAAGTTAGATCTACACTTAGACTGTATTGTGAATGATTGGGAGGCTGTTTCTAAAATGAGCCCTCCTGCATCTCAGCGTCTTATATCTCCTGCACGTCAGCACCCTGTACCTCCTGCACCTCATTGCCCTGTACCTCCTGCACCTCAGCGCCCTCTACCACCTGCACTTGAGCACCCTGTACCACCTGCACCTCATCGCCCTGTACCTTCTGCACCTCAGCGCCCTGTACCTTCTGCACCTCAGTGCCCTGTACCTCCTGCACTACAGCACCCTGTACCTCCTGCACCTCATCACCCTGTACCTCCTACACCTCATTTCCCTGTACCTCCTGCACTTCAGCATCCTTTACCTCCTACACCTCAGCATTCTGTACCTCCTGCACATCATCGACTTGTACCTTCTGCACCTCAGCGCCCTCTACCCTCTGCACCTCAGCACCCTGTACCTCCTGCACCTCATCGCCCTGTACCTCTTGCCCCTCATCGCCCTGTACCTCCGTCCCGAGGGCAGAGGGGCGAGGTGTTTGTTGAGTGGGTGAGTGTTTGAGTGGAGTCCTGTTCTATGGACAGTGCGATCTGGGCTGTGGCCTTGTTGTTTAGCTCAGTGTGGTGAGGTGTGGGGAGCCCTATTATTTTAGCTGCAGTATCGGTGACCTTTGTGAGTTTTAGAGTAGATTAAAAAAAAGCAGGTGATACGATACAGTAGAGTGGGCTGAATGATACTTTGATACAACAGTAGTGGTAAATGGGGGGAACATAATGTCCTTTGAGTTTACAGATGATTGACAGTCTTTGCAGGTCTTATTTTGTGAGCGTCCATAATATGTTAATCAAAGGGGAGTCTGCTGTCCAGTGTTTCTCCAAGGTTTTTGAAACGGTTTTGAAACTATTTGTACTGTCTGATCATGGGGGTTCAATATGAGCTCTTTTGTTTTACTCACGTTCAAGTCCAGGGGATTCTCCTCACACCACTCTGTGAAGTGAGAGACAGTGGTGAAGTAGTCCAGTTATTATCATTCTAAGATTGGCTGTGTCATCTGAATTTTTGAGGTATTGTATTTTAGCATGTTATACAATTTATTTTACATAGGAATCACTGTAAATAAAAAGAACATATTGAGATACCACTTTTAACTACTACTAAATACGAAATTGCAGCAAAAAGTACACATTTGTTTCCAATTTCAGGATACATCTGCATTGTGGGTTGGGTTGTTGAGTATTGCAATAACAATATGTGGGTACACTTTGTGCGATACTGTAGTATAACTGAATTTTTTTCACATAACAGGCATGGTACATATTTGTATTGTATTTTAGGGTCTGAATTCAAACGCTTTGGGTGCATGCTTGCAAAAAATAAAATTTCGAGTTGTTGCAGGAGACCATTTGTAAAGCCTACCTCACTGTGTCTCTAAGACTCTGAGATGCTGGGACAGGCTCAGGTAACTCAAATAAAACATTTTGGCCAGACAATTTTCATGTGATTTTATGAAGTACTAAATTAGCCCCTTAGCTTGAATCCAACCATGAGCGTCTTTGGAGATCTATAAGCTTGCTTACATAGGGATAGTTTAGCATGACCGCAACATAAAATACTTATGGAGATCATTTATTGCCTACATATTGTTCTATTATGGACAGTGATTCCTTTCTTTCTGGCTAATACACAATTGAATCATTCCCAAGTAAATTTATCTCTCTTGTGCAGGTGGTGAAGGGAACCCACGTACAAATGGCGATGCGTTTTGCCAGCATTTTCTGCATTAAAATGGCAATCACATCTCATTGTCTGTCTATTGTGCTACGCTCTAGACGTGCATACATGCTTAGAGGTGGATTACGTGGATTTTGGCTAGGTTTATCCACTGTCATACATAATTAGGAGGCTAAATATCTCCCACTTAAGCCTAGCTAGCAGGAGTGTCGCTAGGCTAGTTTTATATGGTGGCTTTAACCGCCAAAAGGAGGAACCAAGGCTTAACTATGTATGACCAAGATCTAAACCATGGCAAAATCAAGACTATGGGTCTTGGGTGAAGACCAGGACAAACACCGGGGCTAAATCTGGTCTAAACTGGTTCCATCAGGACTAAACCACAGTTACTGTAGGTGGAAATCAGGACTAAAGCAGGACTTAAGAAGAGATGTGTGTAAACCAGGAACACACTGGCTAAACTGGGTCTAAATCAGGACTAAACCAGGAGCATGAACCAGAGTATACCAGATCTAAACAAGGACTAAACCAGAGATAAATCTATGCCTGGACTTAATCAGAGATAGAGGCCAACCAGGACTAAACCATAACTAAGCCAGAGTTACTGTAAGTACAAACTAGAGATTCCTGTATGTGTATAGTGAACTAAACAGGGTCAAAACTGGATCTAAACCAGATCTAAATCAGGACTAAACCTGAGTTAGTTGCAAACCAGGACTGAACCAGGCCCAATAATGGTCCTCTGCATACATGTATGGCATTCAGGGATGGTCTGAATCCTATAGTGTTGGCTTGCCTATAGACCCCTCCATACAAGATTTGTTTTCCATTGTGGATGACCTATTCCTCTATTCCATTGCCAAAGTCGGGATTAAGTGATCCGGCGGCTTTAGCACAAGTCTTGCTTCCTGTCATCGGTGATCATAAATGTAAATACCACTTCTAATTGGGCGTACGGCGACCTTTCCATCCTCCGTCTCTGGTGTTGTGCCCAGACTAAAGTCTGTTTACAACCCTGCATCAACACACAAGCGTGGTGCAGATTGCCGGAGAGACTCACGCAAACATGGGCCGTAAACCATGATTTATTGGATTAACAAAGTTTGGCTCTAAATGTTTTTTGATTACAATGAGGAAGAATCACTGGAATGCAATTAAAAGGTTGTAACTGTAGTAACTGTTCAAAGGTATGGTCAGATGTTATATTATCCCCTAATTACAACATGACTAGTCAACTAGTTAACTTTCAGAGGTGAGTAAAAGTACTCTTGGTCGAGTTCCAAAATGTTATTTGCTATACTTTATTGTATAATAGATTAAAATAATTAAATTAATTTGTGTTTTCTAAGTCATTATTAAGAAATAAATTGATATTTTTTAGTCTGAAATCAATCTTACACCAGTTACCAGGTGTGAGAAGTAAGAACCATATCCATGGTGGAATATACAGAATAATGTAATAGCAATAGTGACTAGATTAGTTTAAATAGTCATGCACTTGTGGTGGTCAGTTACCTTTGTAGCCACAATTGCCCTGAGACATAGCAGATGTAATGCGCCAACGACCTCTAATACGATGCATACCTGAAATGTCTTGCCAAAGGACACAACAGTAGCATAATGTGTAATGGGAAGTTGGTGAACTAGCCGTTGTAAATGAATGACAGAGTGAAGAGTCAGTGCGTGTGCGTCTCTGTGTCAGCCCTGTGGCTAACGGCCAATTTCCAATGCATGAGGCCATGCACAGCTCCATCACGGAATGAACTCCGCAGCAATTACGCAGCCTTTGTAGTCAATGGGATCGTTTCCACTGCCTCCACACACTGAGTCTATTTTTGCCTATAATCTCCAAAAACACTTAAATAGTTTATTTTGAGGCAGATTGACTTTAAAACTGGCACAATTACACATTAAAGAGTCTCAGATCTGCCAAATCACAGTGTGTTGTGCTCCATGTGCTCTCCATTGTAGACGATAAACATGTGAAATTATCTTGAAGAAAGAAATGAAGCCATCTCCTTTTGAAACTTCCCTTTCTGTCCTTCTACTGAACACAAAGTTGTTATTGTCTGAATTATGTCTGATTTAAAAACTTTTTCGGAGTTTATCTCTTGATTCCCCCTACAAGCAGCCCTGGGCTTTCACACTGGACCTGACTGGACCTGAGCGCATGCAGTGTACATTAGAGACTGGAGCGGACGACGGAGAAGTGCGTGGCAGAACGCATGTAGTGAAAATCCAGCATAACTGTCCAGGGTGTACCGCCTAAAGTCCATAGTTGCTTGAATATACTTCACACATTCACAGTCCTAATGGAAATAGTCAGAGGAACATGAATGAATGTGTTTTCTATACACAACTGTACCATTCTTTTCAATTTGTCAATGTGAAAAATATAATGGGGCTACATTCAAACAAATGGGACTTTAAACCCTGACTATTTAACATCTACTCCGCTCTCTTCAACCCTCTCCATCAGGCAAATAGAAAACCCACTTTTCACGCAACTTTAGCACTTAGCACCGGCACGACGGCTCGTATTTGCAGTGGATCCATCTCGTCTGACAGTCCCGTTCAGGATGGGGAATCACACCGGTGTTGGGATGCGTTCTGCCCACCCGTTGGAATTGATGCGATTTGTCCACAGTCCACTTCTCCCTGGTTAATGGGTGATTAAGTTGGCGCGAGGAGACTGCATGACTGATGAGCTTGCATGACTGAACTGCCAAGCACACTGAAAAGGAAAATGCTTCTACCCCTTTTTTCTGCTGCTACCTGAGCTTAACAAATGAGAAAATTGCTTAACTGTTTGAATATGCGGTGAAAACAGTTGAGCGTAAATTAAATTCATATTTCACATTATACTTAAAGGTACCCTATATGCTCACTCAAGATTTATATATATATATATATATATATATATATATATGTATATATATACACTGTTATTTCCTTGGTAATTGTTAAACTAGCTACAATACAAAAAGCTTTCAAACTTGTATTATGATTCATTTAAAATACATTTTTATTGTACATACCTTCTTTCTGGGAGCAGTTGCATTCTCTACTGAAAAACTCAGATTAGGTGCATGTGTCTTTAAGGCCCCCTTTCCCCCTGCTGGCCATGCCCACTTTATCCACTACAGCCAACGCAAACAGTTGTTACAAGGTAGGCTTTCTTCTGCACTTATCTATGTAAAAATATACGTTTTCACAAGTTTAAAGGGGCCCTTTAAATGTGTAAGAGTTAAGTAAGTACTGGCTGTGCATTAGCTTTATGTTTCCCGTAATGGAGAGTGTAATCATATATACTGGGTAATACAGTTGTACTAATGTATATTGGCTGAACCATAAAATCAATATGGCGGTACATTGCCATCTGTTGCCATGACGGTATCATCTCACATCTGCCGCTCATTGATTTTATTATAGATTTTTGTACATTAGATTTTGCTGCATCCTCATAGAAGGTTAGTGGGAGCAAATTCAGACCCTATCAATAAGGATCAAATGTTAATGTCTGTGCTCTTAGCTTGACATATGTCTTAGCGTATAAGGTAACAGTAGTAGCTAAAATGTAAGGCAATATTATCTGATGTATTCAAATCAATACAAGTTGGTTAAAGTGAGTGATTGGAACCAAAAGGGCGTAAATAATGGTGCATTTATTTTATGTGAGAAGCAAAAAAAAAAAAAAGGAAATTCCTCAAAAATGTACTTAAGGTCCAATATTTACACACAAAAAATCCAGGTGACTTATACAACTTTATATATATATATGCTATTATAAGTGATAAATGTATACATTTTGGAGATTTTTAACAAAACTCCCAACTTTCCACACCATTTCTGATTTGAAGAGTTGGCATGACTTGGTGGGTTTCCTCCATGTTCTCTAATTAGGATTAACCTAATGTGCATGGTATAACCCAAAACATGCACATTAGGTTAATCCTCCAGCTTGGTACATCCTGACCCGAGATGTGTCCCCACTGACCGGTTACTCCAGGGGCATTGAGGGTTGGGTCAAATGCAGATGACAAATTTCCCTACAGGGACAACAACACTTAGGCCATAACGACTCCAGAGGTAGAGCAAGTCCACTAACCACAGAGTTGGAGGTGCGATTCTCACGCTAACCTAGTTCATGCTGCTGTTGTGTCCTTGAGCCTCTACCCTATTGACTGACTCAATTTGTTCTTTTGTAGTTACTTTACTAGGTGAGAAACCATCCAGGTATCTTTTTTTTTCAACAGGACCTTCCATTGGCTTTGTTGGAAGCTTAAAGCTTAAATCAACACCACAACAGTGAACAACTTCTTCTAAGGGTTGTGCGATGATGCTTTTATTAAGATCAGACCACGATTCCGATTAGCTCACTTTGTGGTTTTTGTTCTACGGCTTCATAAAACCTTATAGTATGTATTTATGTATTTTCCATTTTTTATCAAGAGCAGAGCATAAATGAATGCACTGTATCACGATTCAACGATCTTTCTAAGGTTAACCGGTCATTATAACCTTATCACTATTTGATTTTTGACCCCTATTTCTTCTCATAGTCCTCAACTTGTTTAGCTTGGTCTTTACTGGAGTACTGGTTTGGCTTAAACTTCCAAGGCAACGGCACCTAAAAATCTAAGTAAATATCTCGTGTCAGCAATACTCTTCCCACGTTTTATGAGAACCAGTCCCACTTTTTCACAATGGAAAAACAACTTAATCCCATGTGATTTGAAGCCTCGATTTGTGTTGGAGTTAGCCCTTCATCCTCACGCTCTCACTCTATAATCCACCGACCGCTGTCTTTATTAAGGTAAGGCTCTGTGGTTATCTACCCCAGCTCATGTTTGGACTTGGTGGTATGCATGCCTCCAAAAACCAGTTCATATCCTCTCCATGGATCACACCTTGTGCATTATATGAGAACTTTGTGGTTACTTTGAAGTGGGCTATAGTGTTTTAGCCTAGTATCTCAAGATTGCACGTCAGAGAGCTTAAGGGAGTCAGACTGGCAGCATATTGTTTTCTCGACTGGTTGATCAAGTGACCAGGTTTTGAGGGAAAAATAAAAAAAAAAAGTTGATTTTTCAAGGACTTTCTCTGATGACCATCAGAAGGGAAATGATTTAGAGTTGAATTATAGTCTTTGAAATTGCAGAAACCCAAATTAAACAAGCTCTTGAACTCGCTTCCATGTCCAGTGGAGAAAATGTTCCAAAAAGGGCTACATAATATAGTTGCTTAATCAGTGTGTGTTAACCACTGTGTGTTAAGATGCTGATGATTTGATAAGGTTTTTTTCAAAATGGAAACTAAAATTCAGGTTTCAAATATGTTGCAGCCCACCAAATATGGAACAAACACAGCAAAAAGCAAATGGCACCTCAACTTATAAAAACATTAACGCTTCAACGCATCAACTCAATACAATCCATAGTCTCTGATCAGTGTGAAGATTTTTGAATGCTGTTTTTAAGCTTAATGTTGAATTATATTGTCTGTTTTTGTATGTTTGATATACTACACTACAGTGTTTCTCAAACCTTTTTCTATGGAACCAATATTTTGTTTGGCCATAATAATTTTTTGTCTAATATGGGACTAAGTATTTATTTTGTAGTTACCGCTTTTATGGTGTTCTAACAGATTTGTACTTACATTTTGCTTCTTCAAAGTCAAATTTAGTGCCATTATTTTCATTTTTATTGTGCTTTTAATTATGCTTAGGGATATACCCATTTGTGGGTTCTGACCCAGTGTTTGAGGACCACTGATGTGCTGTATATGTCCTATGCTGCTGCCTCTTGGCCAGGTCCTCAATAAAAATGAGAATTGGTTCTCACCCTACTTACCTAGTAAAAAAAAAGAACGTTAAATTAAAACAAAATGCTACCTTTTATATTTTCAGTAGTTCAGTAGGGACCTGGGCTTAATTTGTGGGACACATGATTTGAGCTGAAAATGCCATGCATCTTGTCACCCAGAATTGAAGTGATTCTGTAATATGACTATCTTCTCAGATTACACTTTGCACATATGAAGACCTTGTGGTTACTTTGAAGTGAGCTAGTGTATATCGCAGTGCACATCAGACTGGCAGCACATTGTTCCATCAGCTTCCTGGCTGGGCATTCTTCATGCGGCCAGTTTTGGCGGGGGGAAAAAAACTCTCTCCTGTGGATTTTTTGAATTATATCAGGAATGTGGTTAGAGGTAGCGGGGTTCATGGTTTCAATTGCGCCTTTTCACTTCAAAGTTAACCTGGTGCTCAGATTGAAGGAATATAAAGCCGCACAAAGTGGACACATTCGGAGGCGGGCTGAGTTCACCCATTATAATAGTGTTGGAGAGAAGCACTTCCAAGATACAGTCCAAAAATATAGCTCATGGAGAAGGCTGCAGGGTGCAAACAGGGACGAAGGAAGACTGAGACGGGAGATTGAACCAATAAGTTACAGCTAGCTTTTCATATGAATCTTCTATATGTGTGATTCGTTTTTGCAGATGGCTGACTATTAATTTACACTATAATTTTGGAAGCAATGCCAAAGACCTAACCAGCAATAGAACAGACTCATGGCAAATTTGTAGCTCAATTAACTGAATTCAGAAAGTATCTAACACATATGATACAGATTTAATTTACACAGAGCCGTAGGCAGAGCCAAGTCTATGTGACTTTTTCTCTAAATGCCAACATTGACTGTTTTTAGTTTGTTCTGGATAAACCCACATAGTTATCCAATATCGTACATATGACATTGCATATTTTGAGGGTGTAGTGGTTAGAGCTGAAAAGTTGGTGGTTTGAATCCCTGCTCCATCCTGTGCAAACTGTTGGGGAAGACAGTTAATTGCCTATGTATGAATGTGGTTGTGTGATGGGTAGTGGTCGGAAAGGCCGTAGTTGCCCTAGGACAGCAGTGCCTACAGAAAAAGCTCACACAAACAGTGTCTTGACTGTAGAGTGAATGAATAGTTCAATCAACTATAAAGCTTCATTGAGTGTGCTATATACAACTGAACTTAAATTTTCAGGTAAGGTCAGGAATGACACAGGGAAGAATTTATTTGATTTTGGGACTGATCTGAAACATCGTCTGGATCCCGAATTAGTTTTCTTTTTTTTAAAGAATGGTATCTGTTAGCAACTTTACTAAATGGATGAATTTTTCAGGGACTTTACACAAACACCATTGATTCAATTTTGGGAGTGATCCATGGAAATGTGCTGCCTTAGCGGAGGTCTGCGTTCTTCGAGTACTTACTAGTTTTTTGAATGCAGATATTCACCTCAATATAGTCTTTATTTAACACTACTCATTCTCTGAAATGTAGTGCTCCCCATTGTTTATTTAAAAGCTCTAAAGATGACCTTTGGTCCGTACAATGGTTTATTCAGTATTAATGCATGCTCTTACACCACTTTATTAAGCTCTGTTTGAATAGAAATGCTTACAGAACACTCCACCAATATGGCTTTCAATTCAAACCAATATCCATTCGGAGCCGCCATTGACTTCCCTATTATTATTAGATGTAGCTTTAATTAGCCACAAGCCTCGGCTCCTTTATTTTGATTGCTCACATAATACTCACATTGATCTGACTGACTACATCTTGTTAAGCCATTATTGTTGAATGTATATTTCTATTGTCATTATGCTAATCCCGGCAAATAATGCTGAATCAGTTTGATGAGCAGTCTTAGCAGTGCCAACACAGCAAAGCGCTTCTTATTACACATGATTACTATTACTAAGTGTAGTGTTTTTTTTTTTTTTTTGTAAGAGTATTTAGGTAGCCTACAATTAGAAGAGGTTGGATTCAAAATGTTAGCATGTTTTTTTATGATTTCTTAGTTTTTGTTATTATTGGTCAGTATCCCGTCTGTCCCATCGCTGCTTAGCCAGGTTTCAGTATATGTAATTGCTGAATGGTGATTGGACTGTGATTGATCTGAGTAAGCTATGTTTATCATTTCTGATTGGTCAGCAAGTTGTGCAGGCCATTGCTAATTGGTTGTTTTTTTGGATGGTTGGCCAGTGGGAATCACTGCTGGTTGGTTGGTGACCACTTTGGTTGTTTAGCATACATTTTCAAGACGATCAGGCTAGAATGAACATGTTATAGTTACCTTATTGATGAAGACAATCCTTCATAGCATTTGATTTGTTAAAGTTCTATTGTAGTTGTAAGTCACACATGCACCAACAGGATGATCTCACTCTTCTACTACCCACCTCTGTCCATCAACCAATCACCAGAGGTTTGCAGCTCTTAGTAAATTGTGTAAAATCTGACCTAGGGGGTTAATGATATTCAAATGCATGCTGACCACCCACACTCCACTCCTCTGTACACCACCTTTCCTTTCTTTATATGTCTGAATGGCTCATTTGCCCAATAGGCCCCTCCCTTTATTCCCCTGTCTGATTTACGATGGCATATAAAAAGCCTTACTATCCCGGGGAGAGGCTAACATATGCAAAAAGCTTCCAGACATTTATCGAACGGTTTACAGTAACCAAACTCTGGCGCAAGTATTCTGCTATTTATTAAAAGCACAAACACAATCCATCTAAGGCTTCGAAAGGCGCAATAGCTTCAACAGTCAAAGTCAGTTGCTTTATGGATTTCCTATTTTCCACGAAGAACCCATTTGCTCCCGTGTCATACCAGTCGTCAGAGTTGGCCCAAGATTAATAATCCGTCACCATGAAGAGCATCAGCTTTTTCGCGATTTACATTTGTTGCTAAATGGAAGCTGCTGACGGGGGAATGTTTGTACAGCTAACTATGGTACATTCAAAGAGGTGATATTCATCTCGTAGACTGATGTTGAATGAAGGCATGTAGCTAATTCTTTTCAGTTTTGATGTCGACTTTGAAATTAAATGCTTCAGTAAAAAAACATGGTTACTCATGGTTCTGCTTTTTAATAAATCATATTAGTTGATATTGCAATCTTTAAAATAGCCTCCAATGTCTTCAGCACTTTATACTTTTAACTTTTTTTTTTTACAATTTTTCTTCTGCTGTGAAAACTCTGAAACTGTCTCTGTTCTGTCCAATCATAACCAACAACTATGTATAGACCCTTTAAAATGGCCGTCCTTTGGATTGGAGGCAACTGGAGCAAAAGTGAGTTAACTTAATAAAAAAAAGTATAGGATGAATAAGTCTGAGCAAACATTAAAACAAAATTGTGGTCATCAACATTTCTGTAAGGAATTATGCCACCAGGCAAAATCTACCTGTAAACGAATGTGTACATTAAATAAACATACATGTGAGGTACATTCACTAATGTTTCTTAACCAGGCTCTTACATCACCTACATGTAGCAGAGTGGTTGGCATTTGCCAAAACCATCTTAATTTCCAATATTTTGTGGCTAATTCTAATTTCTCCATTGAAAATGTATTATGGTCTTTTGCCTCCATTCTGGAATTCAGAACTTTCTGTTTACAAACTTGTGAACTTTCTATAGCAAGAGTACATGGTGACAAGAGTGCAGCAGTTGAGGCCTGGCAATCCCACATTACCCACCTATGAGATGACTGTACACTTTCCATGATGTTTTTTTTTTTTCTAAAATTACATATATATAAATAATAAAATAAAAATAAAAATATGATTGTAATGTGCATTTTAATCTTGAGTTGACCTTGAGTTAAAACCATAATCCAGAGGTTTCCTAGATTAAAAATTCTTCAAATTAAATGATCGGTCATAATTACTATTTTACTTATATTAATATATAGACCTTCCTCAGGCCTCCACATCAAATCAGAGTTTGTGTGTTATCACACTGACTAGTAGTCATGTTGTTGAGTCATGGGGCAGCCTACACAAACTGATCTGATGTATCTGAAGACCAGGGGAGGGACTCGAGTAAAAAAGTAAAACTACACTACTAAGGGCAAGAATTTTTAACAATTCCTTTTTTAATTTACTTTACTACTTCACTTGTATTATTACCCCAAAAATAATTTATTTATTTATGTTTATTTGAGTGATATAAGATAAAATATTCATTTTACAAACAAAACAAGGCTCAAATGGAGCAGACAGAAGCAGACAAAAATGGAGCAGACAGAAGCAGGGATCTTATAGGTGCCCACCCCCAATTCAGTTCCACATTATACAAAAACTGAATTACTGTTACTGTTACAAATCTCATGCTTTTATACTGTATGTTTTCAATTACTGCTTTAGTATTATCATTATCATTATTCCTCTACTGATTATTTATAGATTTTAAATAATAGTCAGCCCTAAAAGTTTGCAATATGTCCAATCCAACTAGACCAGAATTTATAGATACTAAACCCAATTATCAGTGACATAGGCTGAATGTCCAGATTGCCCGTTCAGCTCTGAGTTGGCCCAATGGTTGGCTACATTAAATAATACGATTTTATTGGATTGGTAAAATATGGAAAAAGTTCACTGGATGAGGGTCAAAAAAATTTTTATTCAGTTTTCATTATGGTTAGACAACCTCAGTCCACATGAACTGGAATGTTGACTGTTATAGAATTTTATTTTGACAGGAGGACCCCCAGAACTACAGATCACAAATTATATATATGCCAAATATTTTTGCATTTGTCCCGTAGACCAGTAATATTTTTATTTTGGGCTCCTGAGGAAAAAGCGTTGAGAACCCCTGGACTAGTTGGACAAAATGTGTTAGTAGCCACATTAAATTCTACCAGCATTTGGCTAGTTGCCTAGGGCTAATGTCAAACCCTGTTTATAACCCATATACTCTCCACCTGGAAGCCTATTAAAACTTCATGTACACTTAGCAAAACACTGCACGGGAATGTTGAGCAGAAGTCATTAGCAGTAAATGACCTAAAAAAAAAAACGTTGAAACGCACCATTGTGGCCCCTTTTTATCCAAGTGTTACAGCCTCAACCATCCATGTTCCATTAATCCTGCAGACCGCATGGTGAAGATCTGAGGCCACATCTGTCTCAGCTTGTATGTACTATATACTGTGAGTAAGCCTGCCTAATATTGATGAATGGGGCTGGGTGTACAAAGGCAATGGAAATCAGTAGCAGCTACAGAGAGTTGAGTGGAGCTTTGAAACCAAGAGTAAAGCACTGTTTAGTTGGCTGTGGAGCTCTTGTAACGCTTTAATGAGAACATACAAACAGTCATGTTGGTATGAGTATATTCTATTTTGTTCACAGTGGCTATCAAGAAGGTCCCAGGACCAAGCAACAGCCTAAAGCATGCGCAGTAGACTAAAGTACATTCTAACTTGCTGCATTGCGGTTGCCCACTGCACCTGACAGGTTGCCCCAGCAGAATTGAATGATGGGTCAAATGTAGAAGACATAGAATTACCAATTACCGGAAAGCATCCCTGTTTAAATCAATTGATACTTCATTGTGTTCTCTTAACTCAATTTGAGACACTTGTTTGGCCTGAATGTATAAATGTGTGTTTGATATTGTCAATTGGCGCCGTATAGGTGCTTAATCAGTCTGCCTCATGGTGGCTGTGGCAATCGAGATAGTGTACCACCACCTGTGTGTGAATGTGGAGGAGAAAATCAATACTGGACTCCGTTCTAAAGCTTTTTGGGCGATTTATAAATCGCCATATAAATCTCATCCATTATTGTAATTATCATTGTGGGAGAAAATTAAAAAAAAAAAATCCTTATAAGATTTCTGACATATGCAATGCACAATCTTTTTTGATGCTTCAGACAAAAAAATACCTCTGCAATTCATTTTTGGGTCATACACCAGCAGCTGAGAACTACGTGGCTAAGGTATCCGCCAGTGGTTTTCCTGGTTTTCACTTTGTACGTTATATTTAACAATTAGTACCACCATTTAACAGTCATGGATTTTCAGTTTTAATGTGCTATGGCAACCTGTTATTAAGCTGGGGTGGAGGCTGCATGTACTCCCTGTGTTACCGTGGGTTATCTCCGGGTACTCTAGCTTCCTCCTACTGCCCGAAGACATGCATGTGTAAGGAAAATATATCCTAGTAAATGAATATGAGAGTCAATGGTTATCTGTCTGTGTATGTCTCAATGTCAGCCCTGCAACTAAATGGCCACTGTCCAGGGGGTACCCCGCCTAAGGTCCATAGAGCTTCAGGCCCACTGCGACCCCTAACAGGAAAAGCGGTAGAAGATGAACGAATAAATGTCTATGTTGGGACCACACTCTGTATTCTATAGAGAAGAAAAATCATTTGGATGGTTGTCCAGACTTGTGCATGTATGTGGTGTTAGCAGTTTTATTTATAGCCTGAGAACTAGTTACTAGTAAAGGTTTGACCAGCTGCTCATCTTGGCTTGACATGAACTTTGACCAAATGGCACATGGCATTCCATCGTCCATGGCAACTTAGGTCTGTCATCAAATATGGCAATATGGTGGAGGACAATTTTCTCAGGTCATAAGTTCAACACTGCTATGTGTAAGACTTGGGGGTTCCATATAAATGACAACATCCATACATATTTTGGTGTTGAGAGTTTTAGTATGTATTTTCTGGCTGTGAGGTTAGTGTGACTAAATGGTAAGGGCTGTGGTAGAAAGCACCAGACGATGCAATTTCACATTGCAATGTGTCAATTTATTTACAGTGCCATCATTTACACTGCCTAGCCAAAAAAAGTCACCACCTGGATTTATCAAATCAAATAGGTAAGAGCCTCCTGTAGTCAGGTCTAGGTTCAGCAGCATTATGTGTCCAAGGCTTTGCACAGTGGTGCGACTCTCCCATCATTAATCCAAGACCTTGGTTAAAAATTGGATTTAAATAGATTGTATGATATTGCAGAAGCTTTTTGAAACAATGACACAGCAAATGTGTTCTGTAATCAAAACTAAAGGCAGTCCAGCAAAATATTAGATCTGTGGTTCCCAAAGTGAGGTCTTTTAGGGGGTCTCCCAGAGCCCCTACATCAAGTCTTTTATCAAGAAGTTTAGCTTGAAATGAATACAAAATATGTAGACAATATCATATTTAATCAAATATGCCTTCAAGCTGATTTTGGGGGGCCTGTCTGACCTGTCCTCTCACAAACAACACACTACTGCCCTTTATACGTAGGCCAATAAGCTGGCCAGCATCACTGAACTAGGAAACAACACAGAGTAAGAACATTAGGCTGCAGCTGCCCTCTCACAGTGTGCACATTGAACTCACACTATTTAAAGTTAGCACACATTCCCCTCTTTCCAAAACGGGAACCAAAGCATAGAATTAAACAAAGAAAACACATTTCACAAATGGTTTGGCCTGATGATGCAATAGATGACATCATCGACCTTTCAAAAGGAGGAAGTCTCAGGCCGGCCCCTCCCCCAAACATTTCAGTCAAACAAAGGACAAGTTAAGTAGCAAACAAAACCCAACAATCAATCAATCAATCAATCAATCAACATTCACAAAAAAATCTAATGAATCATGCAACTATAGTGTGTATGAGTGTATGTGTGATTTGTTCCTGTATCAGTGTTGTAATGATAACTAACTTTAATAGTAAGTGCTAATCTTGGAGCTTTTTAAGTGTGATTGATAAAGACTGAGTGTTGAAGTGTTGAAGTGAAGACAAGTCAAGTATAACTCATTTTGTCACACTGGCTTTCAAAGGTTGTTAGAAATCTGTTGTTTGGTGCTTCCAAGGCAGAGCGGGGTTGATTTTATGGTTTCATTATGGTCTTTTAAATGCACAATATGTTCCCAGTGTGTGACTTTGTGGTCTGAATATTGTTTTGTAGGATTGTGACAGTGTGTTTATTTGTGTTTGGATAGACTTTAAGCGTGGTATGGCACTTTTCTCTCAGTTTGCCCTAGGTCAGCTGTGGCTACAAAGCTAGCTTACTAACCAGTTTGTGACTGTCTAGGGAACAGCTTTAAGAATTGGGTGCACTATTATTCGTTTATTTAAAGGGGCTTAGTTACTCGACATTTCTGAGTTGTATTCTGTTTTATTCCTACTACTTTCAGTGTTTTGCATATAGGCTGTAGTCCATTATGTGTTGCGAGCAGGGGGAAAGAAGGCCTTAAAGGGTTATGCATCTAATCTGAGATTTTTTTTTGTATAATCACGAAATGCTCACATTATGCAACTTTTCACTGTTTTGGTCCCTTCAATGCGTACAGGGCCAAAATGAAATTGAAATTCCAAAAACCTAACCATTATAGGCCAGATCTCTTAATCCTGCTGTATTCATGGTCACTTTCTGTATTCTCTTCATCAAGGCACAGCATATATACATTCAATACGTTTTTTTCACGATTCCCATTTTCCTCTCCTTTCTCTCCACATGTGCGACCCTGTGTGACCCTTGCTGCTTTGTCTCCTCAAGGTAAGAGAACTACACAAACTTTACATTTGTTAAGTGTATGCTGAGAAGCTGGTTGTAACCATGAAAGCACCCTTAGACATAGCCTGAATTCTTCCAGCGTGGCTTTTATTGGTGCAAGATGTCTTAGAAACCGCAGGGACAAAGGTTGGAGCATTCTTTTCAATTAGCGGTACAATTATTCAGCGGACGCTTTATTGAATCTGTCCGTAGGATTTAAGGAGGGTGTTGGGTGATTGGCTGGACTCGGCTCTAGATAAAATGTATCCGAGTGTCCTGATTTGACTCAATCTCAGGTAGAGCCTTGGACATGTCCTTATATGCCACCATTTTTATGTGGGCAGATACAAAAGGCAAGTTTGAGATGTATGATTAAATTTGACTTTTACTGTGGTAGATAATAGCCTTCAAGGTTCATACATGGCCATTAGGGGAGGCTTGCAACTCGTGTAGTGTTGATGACTGCATGAGGTACAGCAGGGTGAATGAAGCTCCCATTGTTTGTTGTTGTGCAAAGGTGCATTGCTGTGTTTACGGTAGTCTTTTGGGCTTTGCAAATTGTGTTACTGTCTATAGTGTAGAATTCTGTATTGATTTGTTCAATGTACTTCTTTGTGCAGCAGAATTGTATGTCCATTCACACGCGCATTTCTCATTCAACTAATTTGTGTTCGTGCTTTTTCTCAAAAACATTCCTATTTAACAATCTAGGGCAATGTGAATTTTAAACAATGCACACTTTTTGACCTCATAAGCAGAAGTGATTCTGCATGGGACCCTAGGCAATCTCATTTACAAACACTAGTGCATCACGTCTGTATGGAGTATAGAGGGGTAATGTATTAGTAAAGTATCTGGGTTTACTTTTAATATTATGTATTTACTCTTTTTAGAAATCATTTAAAAAATATGGTCACATTTCTGGAGGTGTACAACAATGCATACTGGTTAGCCCTGCTGTCACACAACCAGGAGGTCATGAGTTCAATTCCTGGACTGGCTTAGGCATGACTTTCTCTGTGTAGCCTTTCAAAGGGAAACTATCAAACTTTTTACCTTACAAAATGTTATCCTAAATGTGGGGTGAATGAAGCTTCCTTGCTCGGACGAATGTCCCTGGATGTCTCGGGTCAAGTCACAGGTCTCGCCAAAAAGAGATTGCTTTTAAACAGGCTTTTACAGAGAGGGAGCTCCCAGAAATAAAAAGATGTCAAACTGAGCAGACCTGGTGTTTTTGTGTTGAACAGTAGCTTTATGATCATCTAGAGTCTATATATAAAGTCTATATTCTTTGTGTTTTTTTCTGTGAACATTGCTAGTCTCTGAAACTGTAGGGGGTGCTCTGTGAAGGAGAAATGTGACCAAAACAGTGAAAAGTTGCATAGGGCCCTTTTAACTGTTAGCCACAAGTATGATCACCTTACTCAAATTTTAGCATATCTTCACTGGTTGCCAGTATGATTCCCTATTGATTTAAAAACATTTAAATGTCTAAATGGTCTTGCCCCTCAGTACCTGTCCGACCTGATTCAGCCATTGAGCAACAGAGCTTTTTCTGTTGCCACTGCTCGACTGTGGAATGAGTTGTTAGACTGGCTGACTTACCCAATATCTTTAAATCGAAAACTCTTTTTTTCTCCCTGGCTTTTAATCAAGTATGTGTTGTCCTTCTGTTATTTTATCCATGTTTTTTTTAATTGTGTTTTATAAATAAATTGGCTTGACTTAGTCTGCATGTCCTTCCCCGAACTACTGTAGGTTCTCTCCTGCTTCCTCCCACCATCCAAATAAAAATCCCAATGATCGTGGTCTTTGTCTGTACAGTCTACATGTCTTCCTAGTGTTGCTGTGGGTTCTCTCCAAGTTTCTCCTACCATCATTCAGATGTTAGGAAAAATGAAGACGTGAGTGAATCATTTGTACGTTGTTTCTATGTCAGCCCCTCCGCCTAAGGCCCATATTTTCTTTGCTCTAGTCAGTGTAACCTCCCATTGGGAATAAGAATGGAGATATTTTATACATATTTGAAATACAATACAATTTTTCCTAATAATTTATTTTTTGTTTCTCCACTCCACCGTTTCCCTAAGTCTGCTTTTGTGAAAAAACATTGGTGCTCTCAGGTTCGTGTGCTGCACATATGGCCTGCTCTGACCCATTTGTTTGTCCCCGTTTGCTATTCTCCGAAGGTTAGACCGAAATTGAGGTTAGGTTTCCTTTTTGGGAAGAAGAAAAAGTGTGGATTCATTTTGTTGGTGCTGGTTCACAGAGGGCAAAGATATCTTGTGGATAGTAATGTCAGAACAAAGCTTGTGGAGTGCACTGCATTGCTAAGCCCACTGCCGTTCTCTTCACACTGATTGACTGCTATTATCTCGCAATCTTCAGAATTATCATAACCATAATCACATAATGTCTGACTTAATGAATCTCCCCAGTAGGCAAATAGACACCATTTAAAACACTGAAAATGAGTGCATAAAATAAAATGTGTCTTGTGGCGTCGTAGTCAATAACATATTTTGTGGACAAGGCAGCTATTTTAATGAGATTTTTGTATAATTATGTTTCCCAAAATTGTCTTGCTCTCCAGCTGACAAGTCAGAAAATGCACTTGTCATTTCTAGTTACACCATTATGTAATAAACTTGTATATAAACTTATATATAACTTATATATATATATATATATATATATATATATATAGGACTGCAACTGACAATTATTTTGCTAAGTGATTAATCTGTTGACTATTTTTTAGATGAATTGATTAATAATCAGATACAGAACATAAATTGGAGATTATATTACAAAATTTGAATCAGGTGAAGCTAAAACTGTGGCAATTTTTTTGAATTTATTGGGAAGGTTTTTTATCTTAATTGCAAAATGTGTATTTTTTTTTACAGTTTTAGCCTATTTTTTCTCTCCCAAATGGCATGTTTTAGCGTCTGTATACTACAGTTAACAATTATGACTAAAGTAGTTGACAATTATTTCAAGAATCAATAATCACAATTAGGTTCCGGTTCGTTCATTGTCACATTCATAATACACTATTACATTGAAGCGAGATACCGTTTCTCCATACATGCAGCTGCTCAGCCCAATCATACACTACATATCACTCTTCATAAGACATTATAGGGATCTACACATTAATGTAGATCTGTTGTTTTTTTTTTTTTTTTTTCCTAGTCTATTCTGTATGTATGGTTTCTTCTGTTTGATGTGTCTGCTTCCTCTTGGCCAATTTGTTGATGTAAATGAGAATTGTTCTCAACCGACCTAAAATAAAGGTAAAATTAATAAATAAAAGTTGTTTACGCCCAAATTGGTTCATGGTTGAAACAGATCAGTTTTAGTCCAATATCCAGCCTAGTGATTAAAAAGTTAACAAAAATTTCCCAAACATTTGAAAAGTCATGTTATCTTACTTAGCTGGAATAGAGCGCAACAGTGCCCGCCCAGCCCCTCTGGTTCCGGAAGTAAAATTCTCATTCATTTTTGCCATAGACTTTTCAAAAACTCCATATATTAAAAACTCACAATCACAGCACCAATATTTTCAGCTAAAATATATCATTTTAATATGTCAACTCAGCAAAATACATTAAAAGCTTTTCCTGTTTACAACTTTCAGATACATTTTTAGATTGAAAATATTGCTCCAATGAACGTGAGTTATCACATATCTCATTAGACTCCATTGAGCATTTATGCATAATATGGATTTTTCGAAAAGCCAGGCTCTTTTGTGCTCTATTCTTAACTATACTATTGTGCTTAACAACATTAGTAAAAAAAAAAAAAAAATAGTGAATTTACTACCCTACCTGTCATTGTTTTTCTGCATTTAAATTGAGGTTTTAATAGTAAATACAACTATAATATTGAATCTTTTGTTTGTGTATGGCTACATCATAAAAGAAAATCCCAGTAAACATGGCAGTGGACAGGAGCAACATTTTTAGTAACCAGGTCAAGTCCAGACCAACAACGGTGCATGAAACATGAGACGAGAGACCGGGCAACACTTCAGGAATTCATACAGCACAAGTCTGTCCAACAACAACTAAGCAATGGTCGAAATTGCATTGGAAGACATGTCACATTCTGTCCAGTATTTATTTTGCTAAAGAAATCACAGATACTTATACAATGATGATAAATGTGGTATTATATTTCTCTTGATATAAGATCATAACATGGTATAGGGCTTCACAATACTGTATATTGCAATATGGGAAAAACTATATTGCAACAAACTAAATGTTGCAAACCTATAATGGGCTTTCCTCATGACAAAAATGTACACTAGAAAAAATATGTGTATATATATATATATATTCAGACCAAAACGTCTGTCCTAACTTTAAGCATGGTTTATTATATCGGCGAAAACAGCGTGTCGCCGATATTATGGAATCACGTCGGTGCGCGTCCGCGTCCGTGTCCGCGCCCGCGTCCGCGTCTGCAGATCCAAGCTGTGAATGCGATAACTCAAAAACGAATTGCCGGATCATTTTCAACATTTGCACACAGGTGCATACCATAAAGACGCCGAACTGTATCGATTTGGGTACTTCTTCGAAGAATATTAATGAAGTAATTAATTAATAACAGGCCAAAACTGTGAACGCAATAACTCAAAAAGTCTTTGCTGGATCTTTTTCAACTGTTACAGACAGGTACATATCATGAAGATGCAGAACTGGATTGAGTTTGGTACATCTTCGATTAATGACAATTAAGTAATTCACAAATTAATGTTTTGATGCACATTTATTGAGCCAATAATCCTGCTGA
>JAVQKC010092940.1:0-15094 GCA_036025475.1 Philypnodon macrostomus
AGCGAAATACAGGTGAGTGCGCCACCCCGAATGTAACTAAACAACCCCCCCTATATCAAACCTAAACCAGACAATATAAACATAAACCCAAACACCAAAACTATAAATGGCTCCTACAAGTGTATTATGAAGAACATTGGATTGGATGTACATTGAATTTGTAGTTTTTTTGAAGCAGCAGTCTTCGTTGTAAAATTGTGATCTTATATTTTTACCATATCACCCACCACACATCCCTTATCAGACAGATGAATTGTTTGATGTGTCCAAAGTATTGTTCTGTAAATTATAAACAGAGAGCAGCTTTTTATCAGATAACATAGGCTCGATGGATGGCCTAATACATCTGATCATCTCAATGCATTATTATTACCATGCTCCGATTATCTCTCATTTCTCTCTGTAGCCAACGGAGGCTGGGATACTCTGTGGACATCCCATAAGAATGAGCTCTGCACTCACACGATCACAGATTACCGCTCATCTGGTGACGTTAAAGCCTGCCTCACAAAACTGGGGTTGAAATATGAAGAGCATTCACTTCCTAACTCCTTTGATATCTCCGAGTGCTTCATTCCAAACAGTGAGCACGGACGCCGCCTGCTCGACTTCATGATAGCCAAAGACGACTTCTACTCGTCTTTTACGCCAGAGATCAGGGCGGGCATTTTGGATCTGCTCAAAAACAAGTGCAGCGTTCACAAAGACAAGAAGATCCTTTTTGACGCCTCGATGAGCTGCATCCTGATTCAGGCCTGAGTATGGACACCAGTGTAAAGAGAGGGATATAAGAACAACACTATAATCGCATGGTGACTACTTGAGGCAAAAATGAGTTTATTTCATATATTTAATGTGCTTTGTGTGTGGGACCCAGAATAAATGACCTGTATACAGTTCACTGTGCATGTCCTGTTAAATCTGTGTAGGACTGGTTTTGAACTTCTTCTTGTAGCCCCTTTATTGAGTTAAAATAGTGTGTGTAACGAGGCTGCTTTTTTCTCTCTCATTAAAGTATAAGTATGGAGAATTTTTAAGCCCAGAACTTATGTAGGCTATTATATATAAAGAATAAAAAATATAGTCTGGTCCTGTTCTATGATATAAAGTAGGTACTCTGTCATACTTATTATTTTGTCTAATAACTGAAAGCCATTTTGTGTTTGCCGATACAGAGCCATGGAGACCACCGGAGGTCCAACAAATGAGGCAGCTTCAAAATAGTTCTTCCTTTGCATAAATCTCAGTGTATTTGAATGGCACTTTTAGCTTGAGCAGCTACTTCTGGAACAAATAAGTTCAAGGAATTGCTGTTTAAATGGTTAATGTTTAAACTCACCGAGCGATGAGCTGCAGAAGGCTGGGCTGGGTGTGAAAAAGGCTCTTTCTAGTGAAAATACATTCTTCGCGCCATAATCCTGAGTCTGTACAAAGGTAATATCTCAATGTCTGTAAAGGCAGTGTGCAGAGAGCTCTGGATCACACACTCAATACATAACATTTAAACTGCACAGAAAAGTGTCAGTAATACTAACTCCTTCATATAATATTAAAATCCACTGAGTTATATTTTTTATGATATTATTTAGCCATCATTTTAATGTTGTGCTTTATGATTTAATTTTAACTGCATTTGATTTTGGCTGCCATTTTGCAGTACATTTGGTATTTTTAAACCAGTGAGGAAAACCAGTGAGCTCTGGTACACAGGTCCATCATGTGACAACATGAAGTCACATCTGTGGTCTTAACAAGGCGGCCCTTCTGTAATATATGAAAAGCCCTGTAACTTTTACAAACATAGTTGAGTTTGGATTGACCCAATGATGCATTTATGCACAATGAGGAGCTGGACACAAAGATATGTCATTAAATCAGGAATCTTAAACATGGGCTCTCTGGTGCTTACAATGGGGCTGTGAAATGCAGTTTTTCGTTTATGTATATATGTTTATGTGTATATATATGTTTTGTGTGCCCTCTCACTGATGCGTGCCCTTCCGCGGTTCAAGGGGTTGCGAGGGCCCGTTATCACTGCTTGCAGTTTTAAATTAAATTTAAATTTGATTAATTACACAGCTCTATGGTGATTGGTTTTAGCAGAAAATGTAGCCTTATCAATGTAGCATCCCGGCTAACGTTAGCACGGCTATTTGACATGATATATACACATAATTTTAGTAACTATTGCGTCCATCTCACAACTTACACTCCCATCAAAAGTACCTTTTATTGACAGTTATTTCCCCCACATGTTTTTAATCAAATAAAATACAGCTGCATATCACACCATACACAGTACAAATGAATGATGTGTCTTCCCGTTTACTATTCATACCAGAACTTCTCTAGACACATGTACATGACCTGACCGCCATTGTCTGAGTTGAGGTTCATTTTTTTAAATTGAAATAAATCTTTGTTTACAAAGATAGAACAAGCAACAAAACACAAGACATGTAACAAGGTATGCCAGGGGGAAAATCAAATACAACAAATACATTTAGTACAAAAAAGCACATTATAAATTAAATATATTCAATGACAAACATTATTCATTAGTATTTACCGCTTTTTGTTTGTACTTTTAGAAATAGTAGATAAATAAAGTTCAATTTCCTTGTAAAAAAAGACTTCAGGGGTAGGCTACGCCGTGGAAGTGAGGGGAGGACGCTAGAGGGCGCAATAGGGCAATTTGGGCACAAACTCCGATATTTTCCTTTCCATTTTGGTAGTTTGAACATTACATTTGACTTTAAAAAACTTCAAGTACCAGTCAAAAAACGACACAGAGGCTTGTGTGAGCGCACAGATGCTGGAGAGCTGACCGTAAGTTCATTGCGCAACACACGCATACTTGAGCCAATGGGAGGGGCTGCTCAGTGCCTGACCCAGCGACTTCATGTCCGGGTGTTTTACGCAACATTGGAGCAGTGTGGTAGAAGTTGTGGGATATCTTCTGAGTTGTGAATACTCTACAGAAGTGAATGATGGCAGCCGAGAATGTTGAGACGTGTTACCAGGACTGCTGCGTGGAGAGCTTTCAGTTTTACTTGAAGCACTCCGGGGAGCACCAGGCCATTCTGCAGGGCGTGCACAAACTCCTGCCTGGGGAATTCAAGAGGTATCCAGAAGATACAGCTAGACGGGAATTTTTTTAAACCAGGGGCAGATGTTGCACAGTCAAAGTCTCACTAACTTTATAATGTATATGTGTGTCAAACCCTATACGCTCATTTGATGAATCTACACTTTTTTCATTATAGGAACATTGTTGCATGTGCTTAACCAATCGTGATAATGGTATTTGTGGTAAAAATGCACTCGACTTTTCTTACAGGATTGGAGAAGGTAAAAGCAGCCTGGATGTCCTGGGCGTTGGAAGTGGTGGAGGTATGTAAGGCATGAATAAATAGTTCTTGCTGTGGATACTTCTAATGTAGTAAAATATTTCAGTAACTATCATTTTAGAAAACTAATCGTGTTTTTAATCTATGTATTATCAATAGAAAGATTGTAATCCCAATAAAAGAATAAAAGAAAGTCAGCAGCCAGAACTCAGCTCGTTTATTCCCAATCAGCACATTTAAGAATTCCCTGCATGCAACTGTCCAAGATCACTGCACCTGTTGTTAGTTGTAGATTTGTATTACTGTTGTTTATGTTGCACTGTATGCTCCGTGTGTGTATTTGTATGTGCTGCTTGTTAATGCTGCCTCTTGGCCATGTCGCCATTGTAAATGAGAATTGGTTCTCAATTGGTTTACCTGGTTAAATAAAGGTTAAATAAAGGTTAAATAAAATAAAAAATGTATGATCTGCCTACTTTAGATAAACAGAGAGACAGTACCTAAACACAGCCCAGCTCAGTGAACATTTACATATTAGGGTAAGGTTTTGATTTGCTTATAGTTAAGTTGAGTGGCAGTAAATCAAGGTTGTGTTTTGAGTTATTTTTTGGTTTGTTGCAGGTGAACTGGACGTCCAGATTCTAACACTGCTGCAGTCCACTTTCCCTGGAGTTCCCATCACTGCTGACATTGTAGAGGGCAGCATTCAGCTCACAGACGGCTTCAAAGGTAAATCTGAGCATTTTAATTGTGAGCACTGTGACAAATATTTGTTTCTATACCGTTGCTTTGTGTCCTCCCTTCAGAACTAGTAGCAAAGACTGCCAACCTCAAGAATGTCCCATTTACCTGGCACATCATGCCCAGTGAAGACTATGTGAAGCAAATGACGGCAAAAGGAGACATGAAGAAGTTTGACTTTATTCACATGATTCAGGTATCACCTCCTCTTCATCGTGCAGCCAGATGGCACAAAACACCATTATAGTCCCCAAGGTACAAGGGTGTAAATGGCACTTTGCAAACTGTAGTAAGCTTCCGGGGGCAGACTGACGAAGAAGTGCCAGCCATACCACATCTATAGTTCCTGCAAGCCAGTTTTGAGTATAGTGCAAGACCTCTTTACCTTCTGAGCCACTACCGCTCCAGTATATAAGTGTGGGGTGGCTATGAAACAATAGAATAAACAGTAATTACCAACAGCTTTCTACCATATAGAGATAAAATAGTATCATGCATATCAGTGTTAAGTAAAATGATTGAATCTTTAAATTTTCTGAACAGTTGGGGATAATAAAAGATCATTGCCCCGTTTATATTTAAGGTTATATTTGGCTTGTATTCACTGTGGAATGGACTCATCATTTAGCTATTTCTTCTGCACACATTTGAATCCACCTCTTCTACATTAGCCCTGGATGAACCACACTGTGTGCACCAGTGAATGTGAACTTTGCTACAACTGACTTTTGCCCATTAATTGAACTCTTAATAGATGATCTATTATGTGGATGATCTGACCGGAACAATACAATTCTATCAGAGTCTTTTGAAGAAGAACGGGTGCCTGATGATCTTTGTTGAAGCAGGTTAGTGACGTTTAACTAAAAAGTAAAGTCCAGATCAGATATTGTAGGTACAGTTGGCATATAGAGATAAGGAGACAAAATATTGATCCTGGATGAGATTCACAGCAAACTGAAACGATACACGACCTCAATAGTGTAACTCCCAGTACAGTGTACACTTCATGACATTAGCAAATAATGTGCAGCTTTTCAGAGAATTACTGCCTCTCAGAGTGTTTTTTTTTTGCTTCCAAGTACCATTTTAATGAGTTAAAATGAGCTTGAATTGGGTCTAAAGCCGGTTTAGACTAAATCAGAAACTAGACTAAAGATATAATGCTGATAATGCAATGCTTCACATGTTGTATTTCTCATTTTAGCCAAAGGAGGCTGGGACACTCTTTGGAAAACCTTCAAGAACGACCTCTGCACTCACACGATCACAGAGTACCGCTCGTCCGGAGAGGTCAAGGCCTGTCTGGACAAACTGGGGTTGAAATATGAAGACTATTCACTTCCTAACTCCTTTGATATCTCTGAGTGCTTCAATCCAAACAGTGAGCTTGGACGCCGTCTGCTCGACTTCATGACGGCCAAAGACGACTTCTACTCGTCTTTTACACCAGAGATCAGGGCGGCCATCTTGGATCTGCTCAAAAACAAGTGCAGCGTTCAAAAACATGGCAAGATCTTTTTTGACTCGACAGTAAGCTGCATACTGGTTCATGCCTGAGTATCTAGACCAGTATAAATATATTAATAACAAACAAAAAATATTACACATTTATAGGCTTTGTGTTTATCTTTATTACAATGTATAGGCTACATTAGTGATGTCAAAATGTACTGGCACAAATTTATGTACATGATCTACTCTGAAAGTGTAGTTGTGGTTGACAATGATTCTCTTGTTTGCTCTGATGAATGTGTATATGCTCGATGTTACGTTAGCATAATATTTAAGATTGTAATGGCACCAAATATATATATACTATAGTAAAACAGTGTGTGTTTATTTAGTTAATCGTTCTGAGTTCTTTGAACATCACAGAGACTACAGAGATGTGTTTTAGACCAAAGCACATCTTTAGTTTGGCCCGTGCTTAAAAAAGAGAAGACAAATCTTCAGCTCTTTGTCCAATGTTTTTTCCCTGAACTCTGGCAAAACTGACCAACTCCCTAGGTTAATTATGAGATAACTGACCAACTCCCTAGGTTTGTTAGGAGATAAGCATTGAGCTGGAGAAAAGTGGGGGTGCATAAATGAAAAGGATGAAACCAAATTTTGTGAACCCAAAATTCATCAACTTTCTTTGTGGCATAGTTATTCAAACTCAAAACTGTACACGAACATATTATGTACACATGTCATATGTAGTTCTTTTATTGAAAACATTATCAAACTGTCACATGGGTCAAACCAGGGCCGGCCTGTGACCCCGAGGTTGTAGAGTCATAAAATTAACCCGAGATGAATGAAGGTCCAGACACACTGACAAATAGTTAAGTCCATTAACGTCTCAAGAACTAATTAATCCGTTGTTAATCAAGTTCTTCAAGTCTTGGTCTCACCACGTGAGTGACTGGCCAAATGTTTGTAGCCACATTGGAATGTTCTGGCTCACATATGGTCTATAACCGGTGATAAAACGGTCGCTTCAAATGTGATAAGAAGTCCTCCATGTTTCCTCATGTTTCCCCAAGTAAACATGTGCTGAGTCTGTTGAACTGAAACTGATGGGAGATTTAACAATAAAATAATGGTGTGTTGGAATACCACTGTAGCGGTCTGGACGTCACCTTTTGCCGGTGGGGCTGGTTGGAATTCTTTTTAGTCTATTATACAGCACAATTCCTCCCTTCATCCCTGGGCTCGAGTTTGCTTTTGTAACGGCTCGGTTGTAGTTACGGCCCGGTCCGTGTGGCCGTTTCTTCTGGACACACCCCTCAGCCTCTGTCTATCATCTGTCAGCGACATGTTTCCGTCCTCACTCACTTTGAGTGACAGGCTTTAGGCCGTTAGCGCTGCGCGTTTGTGATTGGACGCTTAACCTTTTTAGTACCGCCTCTCACTACCTGATGGATGCGCATGGGGAAAACAAATGGAGTCTCTCTGACTCTGAAAGTCCTATAAACATAAGTTCTAGATAAAAAAAAGACAGAGGACGTTGTGCAACACCCACTCCCACGAGTTAGCCAATGGGAGAGGGTCAGTGTTTGACGCTAAAGCGAGGTTTCTCTGCCAAAAACAGTAGAGCACTTTGGCTGAAGTCACTGGAGGGCTGAGATTTGAATGAGGAGTGAATGATGGCTGCCGATAAAGCTGAGACGTGTTACCAGGACTGCTGCGTTGAGAGCTTTCAGTTTTACCTGAAGCACTCCGAGGAGCACCAGGCCATTGTGCAGGTCATGCACAGCCTCATGCCGTCCGAGTTTAAGAGGTATTCTGGATAAAACGCCATAGACTCTGACTGCAGTATCTTCACACAGGTCAAAGCGGCACAACATAACTTTACTGTCTATATATACTAACTAAAGGAGAAAGTGGCACAATCACATTCATTTATAAGAGTAATGTTATGTTATTGTGGTCCACGTGTCTTACAGGATTGGAGAAGGTAAAAGCAGCCTGGATGTTCTGGGCGTTGGAAGTGGTGGAGGTAAGGCCTGAATGAATAAATAGATGCTGTGGATACTTCTAATGCAGTAAACCCCTTTCACCTTTTTGGGTGAATAAGAGAAATTGTATTGTGACAGAGATTTGCTTAACTACAAAAACTGGATCGTCATTTTAAAGGCTACTTATATTTCCAGTGTTTTATAAAAACCCACACGGTAACAATTATATTTGTATTAATTGTATATCAATAGAAAGGTGGCAATCCCTGAATAAAAGGCAGTAGCCAGGCAGGCATATGTACATCACTTGAGTTGTGCATTGAAGTGATGTTTTACTGTGCTGACTATAGTGTATTTGTTTGTTGCAGGTGAACTGGACGTCCAGATGCTAACACTGCTGCAGTCCACTTTCCCTGGAGTTCCCATCACTGTAGACATTGTAGAGGGCAGCATTCAGCTCAGTGACAACTTCAAAGGTACATTTGAGCATTTGAATTGTGAGTACTGTGATAAATAATTGGACAAATATTTATTTTTCTACATCCTTGTTTTGTATCCTTCTCACAGAACTAGTAGCAAAGACTGCCAACCTCAAGAATGTCCCATTTACCTGGCACATCATGCCCAGTGAAGACTATGTGAAGCAAATGAAGACAAATGGAGACATGAAGAAGTTTGACTTTATTCACATGATTCAGGTATCACCTCAAACAACAATATTCAAGTCTTCGTCCATAGTATAGGGTGTAATGGCACTTTGTAAACTGGAGCAAAGTATCTCGATATCATTTCAATATTACAGACGGCACTTAAAACTCTAACTTGAACTTTGTCTGTCTCTTATGTCAGTGCGTATTTGTTCAGACTGATCTCTGAACGGTTGTCCAAGGATAATCAAATATCATTGCCCCATTTAGAGTTACATTTAGCTGCACGATAATCCTTTGCTGATGCTTGTATTCACTGTCATGTCAGTACATTTTTGAATCCACTCCTCCTAACCCTAACCCTGGATGAATTGTTTTTTTAATAGATGATTTATTATGTTGCTGATCTGGCTGCAACGATACAATTCTATCAGAGCCTTTTGAAGAAGAACGGGCGCCTGATGATCATTGTTGAAGCAGGTTAGTGACGTTTAATGTGTTCAGATACTGTGGGTATAACTAGTCGTGCAGTTACTGATCCTGCAGAAGGTGAGATTCACAGCAACAATTAACAACAAGAAACTAGTAAATTAACAATTTACCCCATTTATCAAAACATGTACAGTGGACTTTTAATTAAAATAAAACTAAATCAGGGCTAAACCAGGTTGAATCCATGTTAATATTGATATTCAGGTTCACCATTTATAATAATAATAATAATAATAATAATAATGCATTAGTTTTATACAGCGCTTTTCTTCAGACTCAAAGACGCTTTACGTTACATTATTCATTCACTCCACAGTCACACCCGGTGGTGGTAAGCTACTGGGGCACACAGCATGTGCTTGGATGGGGACTCGAACCACCGACCCTCTGGTTGAAGGGCGAGCACTTACCCAATGCAGCACTGCCGCCCCCAAAGGCAATACATGTTATTGGTATTTTTATTTATTAGGTTCAATGAGCACTCTCCACATTAATGAACCTATACATGTCCAATATGCAGGATTATAGCCAGCCTCAGTCCTTCACATAACACATCTCTCTCATTATGATGGGGTTACTGTGATTCCCTGTGATACAAATTCCCTTCAGACAGGACAGGACTGAACACCTTTTACTGTAATGTTATTTTTTGTTATGGTACCACTTCTGTTATTTCTCTTTGTAGCCAATGGAGGCTGGGACACTCTTTGGAAAACCTTCCAGAATGAGCTATGCCCTCGGACTATCCCAGACTACCACTCGTCCGGAGAGGTCAAGGCCTGTCTGGACAAACTGGGGCTAAAATACGAGGAACATTCGGTCCCCAACTCGTACGATATCTCCGAGTGCTTCAACCCGAACAGTGAGCTTGGTCACGAGCTGCTTAACTTTATGACGCACAAAGACGACTTCTACGCGTCTTTTACACCTGAGATCAGGGCGGCCATCTTGGATCTGCTCAAAAACAAGTGCAGCGTTCAAATAGAGAACAAGATCTTTTTTGACAACACTGTGAGCTGCATACTGGTTCATGCTTAGAGAGTACAGACAGCATTATAGCAAATTGAATGTATTTTCATGTGGGGAATAAAGGGGATTTGACCACAGCCACTTCATTGTGCTTCTTTTATACAGAATGTTGTAATTTGAAGGCTACCAGTGACATCTAGTGGTCAGTTACAGTTATAGCTAGTGCCTATGAAGACCTTTTTGAGCCGAATATTTTATGACGATGTATATTTAGAAAAATACACAAAATTAGCAGGTAAATATTAGTAGTGGGTGTTCAAACTAAATGCATTTACACATTACCTCCTTCATATTTATATGTAGCCAACAGAGGCTGAGACAACCATTAAGGATGAGCTCTGCACTCACTATCACAGACTAGTGATCTCGTCTAGAGAGGTCAAGGCCTATCTGGACAAACTGGGGGTGAAATATGAGGAGTGTCCGGTTCCAAACAGCCAGACTTCCACACATCTTGTACACCGGAGATCAGGGCCGCTGTTTTGGATCTCCCTCTTTGACAGCACTCTGGGCTGTATACTGGTTCGTGCCTGAGAATAGACTGAGCATAAAGAGAGGAATACAAAACATTCCACATTAAGAGGCTTGGTGTTTATAGCAGCAATTCACAAGCACATGATTCAAAGATTTGTCTATTTACATCGTGGAGCAGTCTATTTTAGTGAAAAAATGAGTGTTTAGTCTATTTATTGAATGGAATTTGTGTGTGGGACTAAGACATGAATGACCTGCACCCAAAAGAGTGGTGCTGCAGGTGACATCGATTATCATATTTGCCCTGATGAAGCTAGCATGATTAAGACTGAACTATCTCAAACACCATATAGTTTTAAGACTTGGATTTATAGACCGTTAGTCGCCCATTCTGGTTTATTTTTGTTTTAGTTCTTGGTTAGGCCTGATTTAGTCCACCTTTAGACCTCAGTTTGTCAATACCACACTGGTGAAAGAGCCCAACACTTAATTATGAACGCGATCAAAATTGTGCAATTCATTTTAAATCCAGCAGATGGCACTCAGTTTCTACCAAACCACAGAGCAGCATTCAGGGCGTAATCCAGATATTCCAGCAGATGGCATAAAAACCACAGCATAACATCTAGTTTTCACTTGTTTGCCTTTCAATACAAAGCTCATTTTGATGTTTTATAAGGAAACATTGATCCATTGTTTTACTCACGTTTGCAGCAGCCACATTCACACTAAGAGCATTAATTACCCCTCCCTGTATCTGCGCATCACGTCCAAACCACCAGGTCTCGTCTCACGCTGTCTCGAAAATGTATTCTGGCTTGCTCATTTAGCTCATTAGCCTTAATAGGTCAGTAATTGAAATTCATCAGAAATTCTTGTCAGTGCACTCCCCCCTGATGTCAGTCGGGCCTGATGCACCTGCTCGGCTCGGCTCGCGCTCCATTACTACGGGTCCTCGCAGGGCCCATGGCGTAAGCAACTGAATGACAGAGCATCCGTCAACGAGATAATCAACCTCAAGATGCTGTTTGGGGCTAATGCGTCTCGAGAACTATTTACCGCACGCGTGCCAACTGGTGCCGTATCGTCGCAGAAGCAGAATGTGACGCAGAGCTGGTTTTAGGCCTGATTGATGGTGCGTCTGGGCGCAGAACAGCTGGATGGTGTTATAGTGTTTTCACTCGCTGCGCTTAACCTGTTAATAGCTCTCAACAGCAAGGTGACAGGTATGGTTGTTTAAACTTAATACATATCTATGTGCATTGGCTACTGTATTACACCCCCGTGGTGAGAAGAGGAACCTGCACCTATGAGAAGACATGACGGCATCACCATAAAACATGCCAGAAACAATGGTTCATTTTACTTGGAGAAGGTAAACCTCTGCATGGTTCTCGTAGCACTCATTTACATTGTGTATTCAAGTGCTGCCTTGCCCAAGGGCACATTGGCAGCATGAACTGGAACTGGAAGCAGGAATCAGAGTGGGTGCTCGCCTTACAACCATAGGGTCGCCTGAGTCCCTGTCCGAGTGCATACTGTTGTTGTGTCCCTGGGCAAGAAATGTAACCCACTTTGGCCTATGAATGAATGTGATTGTGTGATTGGTGTTTGGTGATGGTCGGAGGCGCAAACTGTCAGACTGCCCCAGGGCAGCGGTTGGCTACATTAATATAGCTTACCATCACCAGTGTGTGCTTTCTTCACTCTGACGCAAAATATAAACTTCAGCAGTTTTGTCTTCAGCATGTCTCTGACCTTCTGTTGGCATTACTGAGTGGTTGAACAGTTTTACTGTTAAAATGTTGGCAATAATCTTTAGAATGGTAAGCACTTTCCTTCACCTTGTCTGTCCACTTCTCAGAGCTTGAACCCCCGCCTCACGCCTCTACATTGTTAGCGATAATAAACATAATGGAGGCAATCTGGACTGCTTATGTATTTTATTGTATGCATTTACCTCCAGTCACTGTGTCCAAATAAATCAGCGCACAGTAATGTTGTTGCAGGCATTTTCCTCCAGTTCTAAATGCAGCCTGTCGGGCCACTGCTCAGAGGTTATCATAGCACAGATTAGCACAGGTTAGCTCCATTCTCCTGCACTGAGTCCAATAAATGGAGTTTGACATGAAAAGTCAGCACATTAAAATCCCAATTATCACTCATTTAATCAGACAGTGCCTACATTTTAATACATTTTTAATTTGTTGGTTGAGAGAAAGTATGTACTTAACTGACCACATCAAGTGTGGCCATCTGCAGCTGTAGCACTAGGTCTACCTAATAAACTGGCCAGTGAGTGTAACCCGCCCCTTGTCTTTGAATTGAAAGTAGTAGCATCCTTTAACAGCATTTTGTCAAGCTATATAGGGCCTTGACAAGCGCAGAGCAGGGCATAAACCAGCCTAAAATACATCTGGTGCCCTCTCTAATGGGACAAGGCTGCATCTAGGCAGAAATATAGAATGTCCTGTAAATGGTTGAACATTGCGTCATATTTCACTAAAGGGCATTAGTCCTGTTTAGAAGCCTGCTGGTATATGATAGCTGTCCGGCTCACGATGAATACAGCGTTTTGACTGACTACTGTCTCACAAAGCTGTTTTCTCTTTGAAAATTGTGCTTACGCCAATAAAATCAATTCTGAATATAATGAATGGTGAGGTGCAGGTCAGCAAAAGTGACACCATAAACTTTTGTCAATCCAACACAATTTGCCACAAATCAAGTCACCACAAGGATCTTTTTTAAAGCCATGGTAGGCATTTTGTGTCAGATTTACTGCTGTAGGAGACACAATATTATATACATGCATTACTTATCGACCAATAAAGAAATAAGAATAAAATAATATACTTGAGAAGATAGTAATACATAATTGAAGGACAATCATGTATTTAGAAATACAGAAACATACCGTATTTTCCGCACTATAAGGCGCACTTAAAAGCCTTTAATTTTCTAAAACACCAACAGTGTGCCTTATAATCCGGCGCGCCTTATATATGGATTCATTCTGGTTGTGTTACTGATCTCCAAGAGATTTTGTGTCACACGGCGCTCATGACGCTCCATCAAAATGATTTGGAACGACTTCAGTAAACTACAAAGCTCCGGGAGTCTGGAGCGTCGCGGAGTAATACATACCGGTACTATGCTTCACTGTAATATTAGTAGTGTATTATTATTAGTGTTTATATATGACCCCAGTGCACCTTATAATCCAGTGCGCCCTATAGTGCGGAAAATATGGTACTTAGCAAAGCAGCTAACTTTTAACATAAATTCCAGTAAAAAATTTAAAAGATAAAACAAATACGTCCAAAACTGAATAAGAAAATACAAGGTTATATGGCAGTGGCTATACCATTGCCAGTAAACACACATTGGGCTTGCGATGCTCAAAAGGTTATGGCTCCACATTGTAGGGACCGCAAATTCAAAATGTCTTCTTACATGTCAATTAGATTATATTTAGTCACTAACAAGTACTTTAGTATGCGTATGCCCCATTCACTTACAGTTCAGCCACTGTGTATATGAGATGTTGGTCTTCTCTGTGCCGTGACCATATCAATAGCCGACATAACAAAAAGTGAATTGGCGCCAACTTTGGGCTTGGCTGCAAAGTCCACGGCCAAGCATGAATATTTTATAATCTGCCGTGCTCTGTTGTAGCTCTTGGGAACGACACAGGCATCATCCCCTCTGTATGCTTTGAACTGTTGCAATGTGTACTGTACATGCCAATTCCACCACATATAAACTAAATCTATCCTGAGCATTTGAAGTAAATACAGCTGTTGTTTGGAGCTTACCAAATCTCCCCAGAGAAGGCATGGCTCCAGCGGCTGATGTGTGACTGTTGGTGGCCTAAGAAACAAACAGAGCTATGAATTATATCAGAACAAATCAATAGTGCTAAGGGACAAGGATTTTAACAGAAAGGTTAGAGTTAAAAGATGTGCCTGCTGTTGTATATGTCGGCCATGCATTAGTGAGATTACTTTATTGAATTGCTAGTACTAAACCATGTTGTTTTTGCCTTCCATAGTGATTTCTAGTGTCTGAATTAATTAAATAACCCATATGGTTGTCTTATACACTGCCTGGTCACTATGACATTGTTTCTGCAATGTCACAAAAAGTATTGTTGTCCAGTTTTCACAAAGATCTTGAATTGATGTGTGTTCCCGAAATCATGCTTTCACAATTTGAGTCTGATGAATCCTGGCATTGTCATCTTGAAATATGCCCGTGGAACCTCATTCTTCTCATTCATTTCTTTTTTGGCCAGGCTGTGTATTTTTTATTGTAAACCTCATTTGTTGAAACCTACTCCTGCCAATAGTGCTTGTGGCAAACCTAAAACCCAGCAACTCACAGAATGGACTGAACCACCAGCTGCAAGGGACTTTATCAGACAAACTAGGCCTGTGCTGTCGTCCCCGACAGCAAGGTGTATATCGGCGAAAACGGCCCCATACGTTTGCCCCATACGTTTCCCCCTTACGTCTGTCTGCCCCATACATCTGCCTGTCCCATACATCTGCCTGTCCCATACGTCTGCTACACTCACCAACGGGCACCTTAATCAGACATTGTGTGATTTCTAAGGGTTTTAATATTGTTAACGAGTAATTAAGAGGCCCCACCCCAAACCATGACAAAAATGGGAAGGGTCTATTTGACTTTTTTGATTTGTCTGGATGTTTGTGAAGAATATTTTTTTCTGCCATCATATTGGTCAGATGTGTTCAGGGCCGGGGGGTAATTAGGTATTTCAGGTTAGAGCCTAATCGGGCAAAGTATGTGCAAGTTAGAGGCGGTCAAATATACCTGACCTCCCAAATTCAATTCAAAATGGCCGACTTCCTGTTTGTTGTAGGGTGGGGTCATAATAATATTTTATGTT
>JAVQKC010092953.1:0-14917 GCA_036025475.1 Philypnodon macrostomus
GGGCAAAGTATGTGCACGTTAGAGGCTGTCAAATATACCTGACCTCCCAAATTCAATTCAAAATGGCCGACTTCCTGTTAACAGCGTTAATTAATTAATATTTATCGTAGAAGTACCCAAATCGATACAGTTCGGCGTCTTTATGGTATGTACCTGTGTGCAAATGTTGAAAATGATCCGGCAATTCGTTTTTGAGATATCGCGTTCACAGCTAGGATCTGCGGACGCGGACGAACACAGACGTGATTCCATAATATCGTCGTTTCGCCGATATAATGTGTGAGTAAGTTGTTTGAGAGAGTGGTTGTTTGTCTGTGTATGTCTCAGTGTCAACCTTGTGACCAACTGAAAAGGCAGAAAATATTGAATGTAAATAAACTGATGCTTAACATTATAACTTTAAAATGGCAAGAAAATGTTCCATAAAATGCTGGTCAAATAGTCACTCGTTAGCGCAATTGAGTCAGTTATTCTATGATATCCTGAACAACTATTTTTATAATATGCAATTAGGATGTACATTTATCATAACAAATGTGGGTTAGAGTTATGATGGCACATACTACCATCACTTATTCTCTCACACCGTCTCCCTGAGTGCTCTTATTGGTCCGAGCAGAAGCGTGACTGAGCGTGTGCCGCTGTATGTTTGTGTATGTCATTCTGTCAGTATTACGGCTCGCTGTCCAATTGAGAGCTGTCGGGTTGAGAGAAGCCAGGCTCTTTAAGGACCATTATGAAGAGTGTCAACAGGGTGCACAATTACAACACTCACACAAGGGCCAGAGGAGGATGAATGAATGAAGATACATGTCCTGGTTTATAACACACAAGCAGCCCAGGCGCTTTGGGGATGAGGAAATAGTATGAATGACAAACAAAACACGGCTGTCAAACCTCACTGCTGCTTCCTCTTACTATAGCAATGCGTCACTGAGGACTGGACTCTCATGTTTGTCTCTTTTTATTTCTACATGCGTACATTAAAACATATTACATGTTTACATGCAGGGAGAGACATTTTTTAATTATACAGCATCTCAAACTCAAATTGCAAGAGGCAGTCACACCCAACACATCTATGTATAGATAATTTGTCACTGGCCAAATATACCTGATTTCCCAATATCAATCCAAAATGGCCGACTTCCTGTTTGTTGTAGGGTGGGGTCATAATAATATTTGATGTCGGGCATGATGTGGAGAATCACTGTACCAAGTTTTTTGCCAAAGTAAGTGTGTCCCATAGGGGTCAAAATCATAGGGGCGCTATTGAGGCATTCTTTATTTGACCTCTGTAATTTGCCTATGTACATTAATTATACACTAGCCCGGAACACTGTGCCAAAATTCATGTGATTTTGTTTCTGTTCAGCAGGATTAATGACTGAATTAAAGTGCTTCATGGCATTAATTAGTTAATTAATTAATTGTCATTAATCGTAGAAGTACCTAAATCAATCCACTTCAACAACTTCATTATATGTCACTGTCTAGAAAAGTTAAAAAAAGATCCAGCAAAAACGTTTTGACTTATTGCATTCACAGCTTTAGGTCATTAATTAATTAATTACTTAATATCCATTGTAGAAGTAACAAAATCAATCCATTTTGACATCTTTATGATATGTAACTGTGTGTTAAATTTTAAACTGATCCGGCAATTAGTTTTTGAGTTATAACATTCAAACGTAGGATCTGTGGACGTGCATGCGGACGCGGAGGGAGGTGATTCCATAATATCGCAGAAACTCTTGTTTCGCCAATATAATAACATACTTCAGCCGTAAAAGACCCCTGCTGATTTTCTTTACTTGTAGTGTATGTAAACTGTGAGAAATCTTTGCACAATGAAAAAAGAACAGAAACATTGTCCGATCGAAAAACGCCATTTGCCGTGTTCTTCAGCCAATACACAATAAACCTCTTGTATTTATCTAGTGTTATCAGATTTGACAAATTTATATAGCTGAAAACAGAGCCAATACTAACGTCAGCCCGTTGTTATGTTGGATGGAGAATCAGGTTAAACAAATGAGGGCTGCTTTTGAGGGCCGCATCAGAAAGAGGATCTGTCAACCAATTTGACTGACTGGACAGCTCAACGCGGTTCAAGATGTGAGGTTTAAATAACAGAGATGGGGAAATAAGTTCACTTGTCAATCATCAGGCCAAGAGTACAGCGCCTTAACATGTGTGAGACGATGCATTTACCCTGCCCTGCAATTACTGTCCCTCTCCATCCCGGCACATTCTTCCACCACTAACACGACTGGAGTATGAACGTGAGCTGTCAGGAACTTTAGAAATGTGTGCGGCAGAGTAAAGTCCAGACACACACGCGCACACACACAAAAAAAAGGTAAAAATGCTATACTCACCACCACCACGAGTGTAAAAATCCTGGTGGTTCCCCAAGTGTGATGTTCTTCTCCCATCGGATCTGCGTGGAAGGAAGACAAAGGAGGCAAATGAAAAACGGCACCCATGTTTTATGCATAATGTCATCTTTTGCCCGAATGTGTCCCCCCAACTTCCTTCAGAAAGTCAAATGGTAGAATAAGCTAGAGAGAAACGCTATGGAGTGCAGTGTGGATAAGGTGCTATGGTCAACTTAAAGCAGAGGCCGTACCCAGCAGAGCTCCACTGTATATCTGGAATCCAAGATAAGATCCAGAAGTAGATAGACCAAACGTGAGTGCTGTTACACACACTGCTGACATTATTCTGCACCCAGCCATAGACATATTAAGAGCCACTGACAGACGGCATAAGGGCTGAAGCTATCAACTGTCATAAGCATTTAAGGGAAGGCCTAGTATTACTGTCAGCAGGCTTGTGTACTGGTGAGTTTGAGGTTTTTTTAGGAGAACTGATGCTATTGTTGAAATATGTTTACAGTCCCCTACCATTATATTAGGCAGTAGTTCATCTAAAGACACTCAAAACACATTATTGAATTTTCTGTGTAAGAATCCCATTAATAATCGCGGTTAAAAATCCTCTAGACTAAAAACCTAGGGGAATCACTGATTTATTTTTTGCCTGCAACTTTGGGCCTGAGACGGGATACAGCTTGAACAATCGCTCTTTAGTTACAGTGCTGACAGATAACCATTCACTCCCACTTTCATTCACCAAGGGTAGTTTAGATTTACCAGTTCAGTTATATTTTCATATCTTTTGGGAAATGAAGGGAAGCCAGAATATTCTCTGAAGGTGGAACACAGGCTAATTGACGCAAAGAGACCAGGTTACAGTACCCTCATTGGATCTTACACAGATCACCGGTGAGGACTAACATTTAGACAGTGGCTACAAAACTGGCCATTTTATTAGATAGACCCTGTAGCTGATAAAGTGGACCTGGTGAAGTCTTCTGCTGCCTCTCAACTTCAAGTTTAGATTTCTTTTTGCCCTCAGTGCGGGATGGTCATCTGTTGACCTTGGTCTTGGGTTATTTGAGTTACTGTAGCCTTTCTAGAATCTGCTGTCTCTGTCACTATTCTTCTCTGACCTGTTGCATCAGCATGACATTTTCGTCAGAACTGCTTTTCAAGAGATTTTTTTCGTTTTTTTGGACCATTCTTATATACACAAAGAACACAAACACCCTGCCAAGCTCAAAGTCACTTGAATCCTCTTTTTCCAATTGATTTGAATTGTTGTTGAGAAGGTAAAGACAAATAAAAATAAAGTTCACAAAGTTCCCTTCTATCGCTAAGTGTTACTCAGGAATCTGAGTAATTACTCTGTGAGTAAGCAGCCAGTCTAAAAGGGCAGTGTCATGTCTTATAGCTTGTAGGTTTAGATCTGACTTTTATAGAGTTTAGTCCTGGTTTAGTCCTGGTTTAGTCCTGGTTTAATCCTGGTTTAGTCTTGGTTTAGTCCTGGTTTTTAGACCCTTTCTAGATTTAAAACAGGTTTAGTCATGAAATAGCAGTTGTATGTAATGAATCTTTCTGCATTCATGTTTCCCTGGTGATTGTTTTATTTACTTACAGCGCAGGGGTCTGAGAAAACAATTAAAACTTGTAGATTAATTGAGTCTTAATTTTCGGTTTACACCAAATTTCGACAAAGGTTTACAATGTTTTTCATTTGATCACTAAATTGTGTTAATTAACACCATAGACACCCCCAGAAGTCACTATCTTGCCATAGACTTGCCTTGACTTTTACTGACTTTGGGGGGGCATTTAAATTAAGTATACATTTTAAATATACTTTTCTCCAAACTTCCAAAAACAACAAAAAACACCAACCAAGGAGTCTGTTTACAGAAGAGTTTTAATAAAGAGAAGTTGTGATTGGTTTGTTGACTTTTTGAGGTTTATAACAAGCAGCTTTTTAAAGACACCAGCTCAGACACCAGAACTTAATTAGTTAATGAGGAACACCTGTTATACCTATGCTGCCTTTATGTGTCAAAAAATATATGCTTTCGACCAATCAAATCACTCAACTGAAAATAACTACTCCAAAATATACACTCACTGGCCACTATATTAGGTACTGTTCTTTTACTTCGCTAATTTGCTAATCACGTGGTTATGTAACAATGTATTTAGGCCTAAAAGTGACTTGCTGAAGTTCAAACCGAAGCATCAGAATAGGGAAGGGGTTTTCAGAGAGTTTGAACTTGGATGGTGAGAATATGCCCAACTATATCTAGGGTTTACAGAGAATGGTTTGAATAAGAGAAAATACCCAGTGAGCAGCAGTTCTTTGATGAAAATGTCTTGTTGATGCCAAGCCAGAGGTTTTAGATAATAGAGGCAACAGTGAGTCAAATAACCACTCTAAATTGCCTCTGGTGAATATATGTCTGTCAGTGTGTTAGCCCTGCGAATAACTGCCCACTGTCCTATGATGTATGCTGCAAGGAAATTCACAAGAATTACTAAAAAGAAATATCCTGAGCTCACCTCCACATTAAAGTTGAATGATACAGACCTATGCTTTTGTCAGTGTGTTGAAGATGTATTAAGTGGACCTGAATAAAGCTGGTGGATAGAGGAGGTGTTGTATAGCCCAGGGCCTTAACATGGGGCCATTAGCAGGAAGGATGTCCATTAAAGAAGGGGATGCAACACATTAGAGCCTTACCTCTTCGACAGTTCAAGGGCCTAATATGAGACTAATAAGCCACACAAACATTGGACAAATGTAATGTTATTGTTTAAATATGGCATTTTTATCTCAAGGTACGCTCAATTTATCAAACTGTGACAGGCCTTTTGAAATATCATTGTACAGAGCTACTAAGCTTATTGTTTGTCAGGCTCCAATTTACACTGTTTATGAATACAAATTAACTGTAGTAATAAAGGAAGGCTAATCATATCAAGTAGGTAGGAACACTGATGCCATGTTTACACTGCAGCAGCTTCATCAATAGTGCAAAGAAAATGACTGTTGGGTTTGTGTAAAGAACAGGCCCCGGCTCATTAAGATATTAATATAGTTACGGTTGCTACATGTAGTAAGAGAGCATAACAGCTGCTTGAACCCAGGATGACTTTAAATGTGAATTCCTCTTGTGTTTATACAATAGAGAGGGGGATCCCACACAACCTTTAAGCACAGGAAGTGGAAGTGAGAGAGCGTCTTACCTCTGACAGGAAGGTCTGTGCGGATTTCTGTGCGCCGACATGAAGCAAGTACTCGTACACGTATAAAGCTAACCTGGAAGACAGAGGAGACCAACGTGAGTGGTTAAAGGATCACTTTTAATGTTGATTTATCCTGAAACGAGCAATCCATCGCCATTGGATTAAGCTTTGGATAAACCTGACTAAACATTACAAAGATCATATACAAGACACAGAGGATGTAAGTGTACAATGTAAAGCTTTGCAGCTCTGAGCCTAAATGCCAGTATGGCACTCAGCCATGGCTCTGTGGTTAGAAGAACTTTAGTGCAGAGGCACAGAGCCAGAAAACAAAACAAAGAGGACACAGACAAAGTGAACAGTATCCCAAACACAGACACCCACATATCAGCCGTAAGAGGGTCAGGCACGTGCCATTATCACAACATTTGACCTGGACACATGGGCTCACACTAAACATACAGCACCATTTTACATTAATACCGGTGGCACACTGGAAGAAATACAACATATACATATAAGAATGCAAAAATATTGTATATAAGGATAATTAAGTTTTGTTTTATATATTTAAATATATGCAATACTTTTTTTCCAATAAACAGTAGGGCATTCAAGTCCATTACATTACATTTAAGAGACTGTTACCTACTTTTCCACACCATCTGCCTCTCTCGTCATTTCTCTTCGCCATCGCCTTGTTAACTCTCCTAATGCTTATCCCCCTGAGACTTCAGATCAGGACTACTGCAATCCTAAAGCCCAAGTGAACTTCAACAACAATATATCGAAACATTCATAACTATTTTTATGTCATGTAGTCCCACTGACGTTTCACCAGATGATGACTTTGACCAGTGCAGGACCTTTGCCCAATCCAGAGCATAGAGCAGCAGACACAGCATTTATTTTGTTTAGTGTATGAAGCTTTAATACTCAGGGCAATCTTCACTAAAACAAAGAGGCCTAATTAAGAGCATGAAGCTGCTCTTACATGTTGTATATTGATAAGTGGAAGTGATAAGATTTGTGCAGACTAGCAACAGATTTCCCTGCTTTCATTAAGTGTAACAATTCTGTCACCTAACCAACACACTTAACCTGCACAAAATGGAAGGTTAACTACCCCCAACCCTCATTCTGTGGGGTTACTTTTCTACTACGAAAGAACGCTCAAGTCTAAACCAAGCTATTATATATAAAAATTATATTGGGATAAAATGTGTGAAAAGAGTTCAAAGTAATATGTGGTATGACATAATTTACTATTATATGTATTACACTGTTTCTGCTGTAGTTTTTGAAGGGTGCCCCATGCAGTCTAAACACCAGGCATGTGCAGTAAGATGCACTAAAACAGTATGGGGCAGTGTGAAATACCCAGGGGCAGGCATGTTCCCATACGGCCCTCTCATAGTATAGGAGATTCCCATGAGCTCTGCAGAGCAATGAAACTTTCATGCCTAGGCCCAGTGTGATCTGAGGGGCTGGTGCCCTGGCGATGGGCACCTGCCCTGGCTCAATGTATTATTTAAAAACACTCATTCAATCCAGGCTTCAGGGGACACCTTTTGTTACTGTGTCAGCCGCAGTAAGTGAAGTGGGCTAGGCAGTAGGCTTCATGATATCCAGGAAAAGGACACAGGAGGGTGTTGTGTTATGCCAGAGGTCACAGCTCCCACAGTCCCCTCTGCGGACACTGTAAACCCGGAGTCATTCCTTCACAGCCCAGCACTACTTACACATGTCACTCAGGAATAAAATATGAGAAGCTTCCAAGACAAACCGCAACCACGCGCAGGCCACACCACGGCTCCAGTTTCTACTGCTACATGTTTCACTCTCTAATGGAAAACAACATACAGCCAGGGTACACTAAGATAAAATTATTTTGCAGAAATGAGTGCTGATAGAGTGTAACACATAGCTGGCACTGTTCTGCATGTCTATTGTACTGTCTCCAGAAAACACAGCTGACATTTAGCCTCAGGCAGCCACCATCCTGCCGCCTCTTCCTCCACTTGCCTCCTGAGACAAGCCCATCGCCGGTGAGTTTAGCCAGCTAAAGCACAGACAGTTAGAAAATTAACTTTCATGTCTTTGTTTCAATAATTCAGCAGTGAGCTAAAGATGGTAATAGGTGCATGGAAGGAAATCTATGGACGACAATTAAACAGGGGCTGTCATATCTCACTTATACATTTATCAAGCATGTATAGAGGTGGAAGGTGCATTCACCTGACTCCACTTGAGACACCTGTGTATTGATAAGTGTAACACTCTGCTATTCAGAGTTCTACACATAATCGATCTCGGATCGCTCCCGTGAAAACCTTCGGAAAGAGGAGGGAGGTTGTCTGAACCGCAAAACAACAACTGATATGACATAGAAAAACAAGGTACTGCTAAATTAGTAAATTAATTTACCACAATAGTGCCACATGATTGGTTCGCACACCACCAGTGGTGACAGCTGGATGGATAGGCATGAGTTTGTAAAACTACAAATCTCATGAGAATCCATCTTGCAGCGCAAGGATAGTATGTAATGGCATCGAAACTAATCAGTGTCTATGAACAGAACATGGACACGTACCTCGGACAATAGCATCAACAAACTCATCTGAGTCTCTCTGCCTTTAGTTTCACAATGAAGGATATAGTATATAGTATCTAAAGTATCTATTTCTAAAACCATAATATTAAGTGTTTTTCCACAGCCTCTAAAGAGAATAAGGATGTTATGTAAGTTAATGACAGTTATACAGTGGTTAGGGCTGGAGCTATTATCTGTAGAACACATGTGCTTGTATGGTCTGTTTGCTGTTCACAGGGATGGATTTTTTTCAGGCTGCGATAAAGCCCACGCTCTGTGTTGCCAAACTTATTAACAACTTTAAGCAAGTAGTCTCAATATTTATACTGTCTTTATTTGAGGAAAGAAATGAACAAATTTGTGCAGATGCACCAAGAGCAGCTGACGAAAGGCAGCATTAATTGACTGTTGACATGTGTGAATGAAGCACAGTGAGCCGAAGGGTGCCACGGCTAAATCAAGGGCTTCTTTACTTTTCGAGCAGTGTTTCTGTCTCTGTTAGTGGCAGCTCTTTATACTTGCTTCAAAAGGCTAAAATGCAGATGGCAGAGCCATCTGTGTAGAATCAAAACCATGCATTCAGACTTAAGACCCCAGTAAACTGCATGTAAATACATGGGAGGAGCCAGAGGAGGAGTGGAGCATGTAAAGAAATCCATGTTCAAAACAAACTGATTAACTTTACACTTGAAGTTCTCTCAAAAAACAAATCGAGAACCACTTGTAATTGCACAAAAACAAACAGAGTACTGGAAAACAAACATGAAGCGTAGATAGTGAGGAGTGTGTTTGATCCAGCTGAAATAGTTTTATAAATGGTATCTTTAATTAAGATGGTAGATTCATCAGAGCATGTTTCACAGAGGTTCCTGTGCTCAATAATGAGGTGACATTAATATAGTGCTGCTGTGTTTCTACTGTTCAAATTCAATTAAATAAACGTAGAAAAAAGGTGTGGGGAGTAATTAATGTCTTTAGTCACAAGGACAGTGCCTCATTATTATTTACAAAATGTATGATCACAACAGTTTCCCAAGGACCTGCATAAAGCTCTGTGATACATATCAGGATGGTCACACATTCATACACAGCACAAGGTGAATGTACACACAGTACATTCAGATGGACAATGTAATAAATTACACAATAATAAATATATAAATAAATGTATTGGTCAGAAAATGAGCAATCTGTGTACCAAACCTCATTCACAATCTCATTCAGGCGGCCGCCACTGAAGCACTGAGCTCCACACACAACACACAAGTAACTGCCATGCCATAGAGGAGCCTTTGTTTTTCCTTCTTTTTAGGGGCCCTTTCAGAAATGAGCTATGCAGCCGAACAAGAGCTAATAAACACACTATTACCACTGACAGAGATATGGGCTGAACGACAATACCTGCATCGAAACACTCGGCACCACAGCACTAAATTACAGCTGTTATGGATTTGGACAAACACACACTTTGTTGAAGCTAAGAGACAGTATCGTGAGCGTGCTGATAATTCTGTGTTCAGATCTACCACAGTATGCCACAGCAGATGGATGTCACTCCAGATGACACAACATACTGCTGAGAAAAAAACAAGACACAGCTGAAATGGCATTGGAAAATATATTCCCACAAAAATAGATTTTTACTCAACAATATGCAAAATTTACAGATTTACATTAAATAGTTGTATAGAGTTTTATCACACCTGCACACAATCTATAGATTTTCACTCAATTCTGTACCAGGATCCTGCATTGCACAACACTAATGTGCAAACGGTTTGAGGATATGCCATTAGATTAACAGCTTTCAAAAGTAACAGTGCAATTTATGTTGTTTATAGTGTGTGAGAAACACCTAAATGCAGCGAATCATGTGACGTAGACTGCACACATCTTTCTGTCTCTTCATGCTAATACCAGACAAGCACAGAAACATTGAGATCAGAAAATATATTGTAAAAGCATGAAACTTAGCCACAAAAAATTATAATGTCCTTGCACACTTGAATGATGTATTTCTTTATACAATTGCACAGTGCTTTATTACAGTTTTACAATACTTACTCCCAATGCAAATCCCAGATAACAACATCAAGACCTCACTAAGTTAACTACACTGAAGCCCACTAAATGGCCATCAATCCAGCAGATGTTATGTCACACAGACCACGGCCCATTCGGGAGAGGCCCCTTCTTTTGACAGATCTGAATATGTAAAGTGCCATATGAATATGCATTTATGAATATGAGCTAATTCTCTCTTACAAGGGGCAGATGTTGTTGAGCTCTACGTTTACAAGGAAACATGTGTTAGCCCTGCAGCGCGGGTTAAGCCTGGTCAGACAGGTGTAGGGGAAAGGCCAAGTGCTGTCCATTATGTCTGGACAATACCTGTAGGCCTGGGACACACACACAGAACATGAAGAAACAGAGAGCTCACAGTGAAGTTTTGATTTAAAGAGCCACAATAAAAGAAACTGCAGGATCTGAGCAGCATTCATCACTCCAAGCTCTTCCTATTAGTTAAATTATGAATCTGCCTCCTACACTCATCATATGAAAGGCACGCTGCCTCTGCACTGATTTCCCTCCCAGTACAATAGTAAGAAACATCAGAGAGACATATTCAAATATATTTCAAATTAGAAAGTGTAAAAGCCAATGGATCATATGAAATATTAAAACATCATAAGCCAGTTCAAAGGTCACTAAACCCCCTGTTTATAAATCCAAGTGGGATTGATTCAATTTAGCATTCACACAATACTGGATTTTCCAATAAAGTGGTGTGAATTTACAGTTAAATTCAACACACTGATGATTACGTAAATAATGCAATAATGTCAATAGCAGAATCATCAATAACAGAACAAGGCATCACAGAAATACCAGGGAGCAGCTCTGGATCCTGTGCAACACACTCTCCCAGGACATGGCAGATTTTTAGACAAGTGTAACACAGCAGGGATCCAAACTCAGTCAGCTAGCTCATTCAAAAAGGCTGTATGCTGATGATACAACGTCTAACATGCAACGTCCACATAATACAAGCCATGTGCAAAAATGACGCAGATGTAGAAGGGGGTAACAGTGTTGCCTTTAGCCTCAAAAGAGAAGACAAATTCAACTTTCATTGCCTTTTTAACTTTATTCCAGCGCGTAAGTGAATGCAAATCGAATGCGCTCGAGTTCCATTAACTAATACCTACACAATATAGAGTATAATGTATCAGCGTGGTGTTAAAACACACAGAGGGTTTTTGTTATAGGGCACAATAGGGTCCGAGAATTAAACCCTGCATTCACTCTATGAACCGCTTTTGAGTAAAAGTCCGGAACAGGACCAGCTCCGTGTTCGCGGCAACACACGACAGATGCTCCGCTCCCCGTGCCTAGATGCTCAAAAGTTTTATGTGAATGGCACCAAACTTCTGACCGCCAGGTGAAGCATGAACGAGCTTTAGTAAGCGGCTGTAAAAGAGGAATACCCTCAGCATCCCGGAGCAATAAAACCTTGTGCGTAAAGAGACGAGCTGAAACAAAAGCAGGCTTTACGGAGAAAACACGCTTCTGTATGCTTGTTTCAACAAAAACAGTGCACGGAGTTTGAGAAGTTGAGAAGACAAACATGCGATTTTGCTAAGTCCGCTAAGCTAAAATTACTACAAAGTTTGGGTAACGCACCTCTAAAGGTGAACGAAGGGGAGGGGTGGACGCACACTCAGAAGCGCACTTTCGAAAATAAAACGAGTTTAGTTTTCCAAAGTTGCACTTAACCCTCGTCGCGCCCCCTCGCCCCTCGTTGAACAAGCAGGTATAAAGTGTAGAAATAAAACACATGCGAGAAGCACGCGTTGCACTTACTTTTCTCTCGCTTGGCTATCGGAAGGGACGACAGCTCCTTTACCTTTGGCGTACATGCTGGATTCTGTTTTAAGACTTTTGCCCCACTCAACACCTGTCAAAGAAAGCAGCCAGGAAAACGCTCCATCTCCATAGCTACCCCTTTAGTGTTTTTCCTCCCTCCCCCCGTCCTCTCCCTCCTCCCTCTGCCTCCCTCCTCCTCCCCCTCCTCCTGCTCTCGCCTCTCCCTCCCTCTCCTCGCTTCTCTTTTTTTACATCTCCAACATTGGCCACAAATCAGGCACAGTTTCTACTGGGGGGACTTGAAACCGTCCTCGGTTGGATTTTTTTTCCCTCCTCAGCCGCTGTTCCGCGGGCCGGCCTCTCCTCCCTCCTCTATGCAGACGGTGGGGGCTTCTTAAAGGGGAACGCACACTTCTCGTTTACTGACCTCAGAAACACGAGCAGAGAAAAGTACCGTGAGCATTTCAAGGCCTGAGTACGGTGTATATAATGTTTTTTCCTGGTGTATATTCCTATAATATTTCATTTAGAAGATTCATCCACACAAATGGTACATTTCTGGCTTTTTACATTTTCTACTGGATCCGTGTTTGTTAATAACAGTTATAGTTTTACCCTAGCTTAACCATGACCATGTCTGAAGTATTGTGCATAACCTACACAGCGTTCTAGCCCTATAAAGTAGTCGTTGTCCTTTTGGGTTGCCACAGCAAATCCTCGACCTCAAAGTGTGAAGTGATGTAGTGATGCATTAGCCTATATATGGCATAGGTTTTAATCCGGATGCCTTCCCACATTCGAGCCTCTTCATCCAGGTTTGAAACTGGTTTTGTGGCACCCTGTGGCTGGAAAACACATTCGCTCATTGGCAACAGAATTGTACATATTTGTGCAGTACCACCTGCCCCGATGCCACCTGCTTTCAAGGTACATTTAAAAGAACAAAAGTGAGATTTGTCTGTATTGGTATTAATCAAGAAATGACCAGTGCCTTCACCCAAAAGCAGCTAAGATAGGCTCCAACCTGTAGAGCTTATACAATAAGCTATAGGCCTAATGATTGAAATGATGAATGAACAATACACGATACAAAGGCAAGCCAAGAAATATATTGCATAGTATGATCCTGCTTCATTGTTCATCAAAGTAACATATACCTAGAGATCTTTAGCAGTGCTCAACATTTTATATTTTAACTGGGGGCTTTGTGAGCCAGTCCTGCACCATGTCGTTCCCTCGTCCTGGGACTTGATATGTAATTTATGTGCCCCCAAAAGCCAGAGATCCAGCATGGGGCTACCAGTCATCTCTATAGTTTTCCATGGGATCAGTGTGGGATGCTTTTTCATCAGCTGTGATGACCTGCCGCCTGCCCGCATCCATCTCCTTTCAGCAAACCTAATGGAGTGCAACAGTGGTTAGACTTATATCACACATTGTTTTGTAGTCAGTCGGACCACTTTCACTCGTCAGACCTCTTCATCTCCCAAACCCATATTACACTTCCTGCCCCGCGCCTGCTGTGGGTCATCCTTACAGGTCAGCAAACACAGAAAAACACCTTTTAACCGTGTTGACACGTGCTTCAAGTGTAAGGACTCGTGAAGCCTTTGCAAGTAGCATGTTTATCTAATCGTCCTATTGATTTTTGTTTATAGCAGTGGGTGTTTGTGTCTTGTAGAGGATTACAGCCGTGTATTGTTTTATTTGGAATCATCAGAGCCAGACTGAATTGTATGATCATTATTTTTGTTTCCACTAACAATCAAACTGCAAACACAAACAGCTCTGAGATTTATTTGACTCCAGCAGGCTCATAAGCAGCAAAGGACACACGCACTTTGCCGATTGAGTTAAGAAATATAAAAAATGTATGCACTTCTGAGAGCAATGAGTCAATCAAGGTTATCCACGGTCAATCAAGGCTATCCACGGTCAACTCAACAGAGGCTGAAGTGGCGATCTTTGCAGTTTTTAGTTTGTGTTGTATGCTTCACATTTCTCTCACCGCTAGTCCTGATGAGTTCTTTAGCTTATTCCTTGTTAGCTAAAAGGAGATCAAGTATTATTATTCATTACATCTTTGACACAGAGGTGACCTGAGAGCAGCCTACTTTCACTGGCACTCTCACACCTCTGACTCCAATTACAGAGCAGCTGTGGGGAGGTGGCACTGTGCTTGTTCTCCATCACAGAATGTGACCAGCGCAGGCTAATAGCATCAAGATTAGCTACCATGATCTTCAAAGCAAGATGCAGTTGTGGCGGTGGTCAGCCAGGTCACTGCTCCAATGAACCTTTTAACCAGTGCAAAAAATGAGAGCAAGGACATTGTATTTGCTGCTGTGTTGTTGTTCTCAATAAGGGGCCGTTCAGGATAGTAAAGTTAAAGCTGTAGTCTGGAGGTTTCACACATTTTTAAAGAGTCCCTGCTAGTTTAGTCCTGGTGTAGACCTCGATTACACCTGATTAAGACCTGATTATATAATGATATCAGCAAAATGCGTTTCACCTCCGTCCATGTTTACATCCGCAGATTGTAGCTGTGAACGCAAACTCAAAAATGAATTGCCGGATCAGTTTCATGTTTTGCACACAGGTACATACCATGAAGACGCTGAACTGGATTGAGTTTGGTACTTCTACGATTAATGACAATTAATTATTTCACTAATTAAGGCCCTGAAGCCCTTTAATTGAGCCATTAATCCTGCTGAACATAAACAAAATCTCATGATTGGCACAGTGATCGGGACTAGGGTATATTTAATGTACATAGGCACATTACAGAGGTCAAATAAAGAATGCCTCTATAGCGCCCCCATGTTTATGACCCCTA
>JAVQKC010092989.1:0-26454 GCA_036025475.1 Philypnodon macrostomus
GCGCCTTATATATGGAGTAATTCTGGTTGTGCTTACTGATCTCCAAGTGATTTTGTGTCACACGGCGCTCAAGGCGCTCCGTCAAAATGTTTTGGTACGACTTCGGTAAACTACAAAGCTCCGGGAGTCAGGAGCGTCGCGGAGTCATACATATCGGTACTATGCTTCACCATAATATTAGTAGTGTATTATTATTATTACTAATGTTTATATATGATCCCAAAATGGCCATATAATTTTTACGTGTTACAATTGAAGGTTGAAAGTTATTGTGAATACACCATTAACGTTTGAACAATGTTGAGAGTTATTGTGAACGCGTTTAATAAAGTTTGACTGACTTGTCTGACTGTTTTGTTTGGTCTTTTGTTTGGTTTTTATGGTCCGGTGCACCTTATATATGAAAACATCTCGAAAATAGACCATTCATTGACAGTGCGCCTTATAATCCAGTGCGCCCTATAGTGCGGAAAATACGGTAGTTAATCATAATTTCTATTTTACTTAAGTCCCTCCCCAGGCCTCTACAGCAACAAATGGGTCAAATGGGTCAAAGTTTAGCCCTTTTACTGTCTTACCCCCTGGCACGCTGTACCACGCTCCTCCGTTGGTGATGCCTTCTTTGAAGCTGGAGTCGTCGTCGTTCTTGCGGCAGGCCAGTCTGTTCGGGTCCGACATGACTGGGTTGTACATGGAGTAAGACCTGGCCAGAGACTTGAACATGACGTCATCAGGACTGGCACTGTACTCGTGAGCCGAGCCTGGCAGGAAAAGAATGAACATATTGTTTACACAGCTCCAGCGATAAAATATTAATTGAGAGGCTGCATCTGGAACCTATTATATTAGTGCTTGTGCAAATGTTATTTATGTACTCTGGGTAATAATACAAGGGAAGTTCTAGTTGGACCAGTTTAAATCTCTTAAAAGATTTAACAGTGAACGGAACAAAGGAACATCTCATACCAGTGCGGGTCTCGTCATAAGGGTAGTTGGCCACCACGTCTCCTCCGTGAAGGTTAGCAGAGAGGACGAAGGGGATGTCCATGATCCAGTGAATCACAGCTTTGGTTTCGGGAGCCAGCTGCAAGGACACCAAAGCACACACTGTTAGTCATGCTTAAAAGCTATTTCGAATGCCATTAATGACGCATGTGTGTCAGAGTAAAAGATCCATTGATTTAGATGAAAAATAAGGAAGCGTTTTACTTCCTGCCTTTAAAGCTAAGTTTAAATAAAAATGTTTTATGGTACCTCCCGTGGACCCACCACCCGCGGGAGGTACCATAAAGAGCTGGTGCAAAGTGGATCAGGCGGTGGTCGAAGGCGGGAGTTCCCTGCTTAGACTGCTGCCTCCGCGAGTTTGTTTGAAGACAGATTAATTTAATTATAAAATATATTTAGTTTTGAAGGACAAATGGATGAACACATCTTACTGTCTTTTCACGCATCAGTGTTTTTGGGCTAAACCAAGGAAAGAAAAAGCAATGGTAGTTTTCACCTCTGATTCAACTGTCAGTGTTTCGTATTGTCTGACACCTGCACATGTTTCAGCAAGAAGTGTTTACAGTGTTTATTCTATATCACAGTATTTTAATTTTATGATGTCAGTAGTATCATTCTTATAAACTGTAATAGTGGTTAAAAACAATCCAGTCCGGTTCTCATGTGTAGTTTGTGTTTTTATTGTATGACCTGTTTGACAATTGTCAGCTCACTGCGTCTAATGTCTTTTGTAACTTGTCTTGTTATAGTAAAGGTGTGTTTGTTTTATTGTGCCTGCCTTTGAACAACAGATGAAATTTAGCCACTGTAGCTAATTCTGGCATGTTTACGGTGATGCTTTTTGCGCATATGTTGATTAATATGCACCGTCCTAAATAAATAAAACAAATAAATACATATAAATGCATGGCTAATGAGTGTAATGGCTTGCCTTTATATTCCAGCACATCCTCAGTGAAGGCCAATACAGCGGGGAAGACACTGCTGATGCACAGACCCAGTACTGTGGTCCCAATGAAGAGGAACACTTGACTGGTGTAGAAGACCATCAGCAGGCAGTGGGCCGCAACCACTCCCACCTGAAAACACACACACACACAACACGTCTGGGATGTCTGCATGCGTGAGGTAAGTCTTAAGCAATAGTTTAATTAACTATGGGATAATCTATTGCAAAACTACTCTGTAATATGACTTTAACAAGAGAACTACAAAATCAATTGAACATATAAATCCTGAAAGCAACAGGTGCTAGATGTGATGTGGATATCAACTTTTAACAGTGAAGAGGCGCACTTTGAACCAGTCGTAAAGTTCAGTACAGTATAGTTAGAGTAAGTCATAACAGTTATGTGTATATATATTATCATGTTATAGACAAATTGGTTAATCTTCTTTAGTGGCAGGCGTGGCTCTCTTAAGTAGTTTATCATTAAGTTTGTCATTTTCTTGAAACATAGCTGAACAAAATATTACAAAAATGTATTCAGCTCAAATGTTTGCCCTCCCCCCACTGTACTGTCAGTACAACTTATAGAAGCATGACTGTAATTTGATTATTGTCAAACCTGAGCGAGACCTGGGAGTCCTGTGTTATGGCAGCTTCCTGTGTGGGTTTAGTCTTCAGTGCTTCCGCCTCACAGGATGACCACAAACATTGCTGCCTTACAAAGACTATATAGCTCCTCAGTGTTCAGTTCACTAAATGAACTTTGTGCTAGTGTTGTCATACAGCAGTAGCTTTTATTAGAGCCATGTGTTCAGACATGAATAATTATTTCTAATCTAGTTATAACGCAACGATTCAGATTTGTTTCATTTTTATCAAGGCCATTGAAACTAGTGAGTTTTCCAAGTATATTCATGAATGAGTCACCCCTCCCCCACTGCAGAGATCACCCCCCTCCATGAATCGGCAGCCTTTGGTTATGTGGCTGGAGAGCTGCCAACTCTTATACCAACAGAGCCGAAATAGCTCAGTTGGGAGAGCGTTAGACTGAAGATCTAAAGGTCCCTGGTTCGATCCCGGGTTTCGGCAGTCAATAGATTGGCTTTTAACCTCTGACTATACATTACTCATCTAGTTCACGGTTCACTAGAATAAAACCAATAGGACACAAAGATAATCCCTGTAGCTGGTGGGTTGTATTTCATATTTGCTACAGTTTAATTCGTTTATTTGAGTCATAGATGGTTGTTGACTCTCTGGCCACAAGCAGGAAGAGATAAGACAGAAAAAACATGTGTCTCAGGTAATATCCTTTATCATTTACTTTTATGCTACTTTGTTGTGCTTCATAAATACATACCCATATTGGCAGGATGTAAGTTGGGCAGAGACATTGCAGAGTCATGGCAGTGTAACATGCTCACTCAGACAGTTCAAATATTTGAATAAAATTATCATGAAATAACAGCTGACACCTGGCATCTCTTTCTCACTTGATCTGGGCAGAGAGTTGGTACAAATTGAGAATGAGAGTGGATTGTATAGGGTAATTTGAACATTAGCCTATTAGTATTAGTTTTGCCCCAGTAAAAAAAGTCTATATATACTAATAAAGAAGGGACTAATCAAGTTACATTACGTAAACTGAAGGCACAGGTTTGTTTTTGTAAATAAGCGTATCAAGTCTGAACCACACTGAACACCTATGTTTTCTTTACTCGTTAATTTTATTTTGCCAGACCGAAACAATAACTGTCATTACCAGGCCGAAATAGCTCAGTTGGGAGAGCGTTAGACTGAAGATCTAAAGGTCCCTGGTTCGATCCCGGGTTTCGGCAATGTCGGTGGCTTTTAAATTCAACACTGAAATTACCCACAGCCACAATTCACAGATTCTGTAAAATCTGCAAAGAAACTCAAACTAAAGCTACATGTTCTAGACTAAATACAATGGTTCACTTCACATTGACTATTCACTTTATTCGAACGTTCTTACCAGACTTAAGATGATGAGCTTGGGAGCAGAGTATCTGTAAGACAAGTATATAAAAGCCAGCCTGCTGGCGGTTATAGAGGCCCAGAATATGCTGTCCAGATATCCAGCCGTCTTATGTGCCATGAGCAAAGGAGGTGACACAGCATAGGTGTAGACAAAGCCTGCATAAGAGCCCTGAACAAGAATAACTATTCATTATAATAAATTAAACATATTGCATGGAGCAGAGCTGTGTTTGGATATGGGTTCTCACTATAATGCCATCAGTGATAAAGAGGATTGCTCCGCCCACAATATGGAGGATGAAGAAAGTGGCTGGACGTCCCCGAAGTTTTGCCAAGTTACAGCATCTGAAGAACCTCCTTTGAGCTGCAGAGACAACGGATTATTTATACAATATTTCATTTCATTTAGAAACATCACCCTAATTACCATAACTCTTTAGCAAAGGATACTGACTGAATCTATCAGTTCAACAATTCTAACATGATTACAGTTATCATCATGTGGCAGTTTGGCATTCATGTATTTTGACAAGAATCTTCGTGTCAGTGGCTTAATATCCATTTGTACTGTGATTTACTAAATCTATACCAGTTCCTGTGATGGGTTTTAAAGTTTACCTGGTTTATTTGTCGCTGGCTGGGCTCTGCTTGTATAATACACTGTGGTAATACCTTAAACCTGGGTTACCTTGTTCAGTGTCTGCTGCAGGACTAGAGTCCTGGGCCAAGAGTCTGGGGCCTGACCCGGAGCAGGGCATCAGTCTCTCATGGTACATCAGACAGAGCACTCCAACGGGCACAGGGAGCTGTACACGAGAAACACAAAGATGCCATTGTCACTGGAGCACTTCCTGTCAGCTGATTCAATTAAAGAGCATACTGCTGCACTTTCCAATTTCCACTGAGCAATGCTGTCGCGATATTGTGCACAACCCAACAGAAATATATAAAAAAAACATTTGGATTATCAAAGCTTATGAGATGAGCAGGAAAGCATATCGTTACGTTACACCAGAGTTGAATTCTTATATCGTTGACTGGTCACTAGCACACAGAGTAAACACGCCAGTGCCGTAAGCTAACACAAAAGGGAGTGGTGATGATACAATAATAGGATCCTACAGTAACTCCCAAAGTACTTCAGGCTTGTCACTTTATCAATGTTTTCTGATCAATTTGAGGTCTTCGCCACCAGTGGTCCATACTTGGAAAGAGTTTTGATCTTATTGTGGTATGGTATGGTATGGTTGATCTTGAGTGCAACAAATTTTAAGGATTATAACTTCACTAGCCAGTTTACTGTCTGTGCTAGTCACATGCCTATAGGGGCACATTTCTGCAAAGACGTACAGTGACTACATGTAGAAATTAAACAATGAATAGGATAAATAAATCCATACTTAACTTCTATATTTAACTGTTCAATGGGAAATATATTTAACTGTTCAATGGGAAATAAGAGGGTGGAGTCATAGGTGCAGCCTGGTAAATGTGACCTCAGTGTTCCTCACTGAACAATACTAGTACTTCCACACCTCTGCCAACAATTTATAATCTCAAAGGATTATTATGCATTACATGTGTTCCCGTAAAAAAAATAGTTCTAGGTCATGAAAATGTAAAATGTTCATGCCACTGTGATATTAGCATTAGTAAGGGTAATGTGAGGTTATATTGCATTTTAGGAGCATTAACCTTAACTATTCTGCAACTGATTATGTATATGGACTTACATTGATGAGAGCCATGATCCAGAAGGCATAGGACACCTCGGTCAGAACGATGCCCTGAGTGTGGAGTGGATACTGGGTCACATTGGGCAGTGCTGCTCCGTTTCCTCCCAGGCTGCTGCGTAGATGCTCAAGGTTGAAAGTCTTGTTGATGGTTGAGTTGGCAGTGAGGATACAAGTGTCATCTGAAAGAAAAGGATCTGCCACCAGAGGACTGACCAGGGCTCCCAGTCCAGTGAAAAAGTGTAATGCCTGAGAAGAGAATAATTAGTTTTGCATAATATTAAAAAAAGACCGGACTAAATCAGACTTATTTGTGCCCCCTTCACTGCCATAACATTATATAATACCAGAATTTTAAAAGAGAAGAGTTAACCAAAAAGAGAAAGATTCTTTACACACCAATCCACCCTGTAAACAAGCTCTGTGCTTTGGAGCGTTGCTAAAAAGGTAGTGGCAGTGGGATGCGCTCTTAAAACTGAAAGTATTTGGCCTCGACTAACAACAACAAGTAGAACAGACACATGACAAATGACAAAAACTACACTCCATATGTTTTCAGTTCATACATTTTCACGATCTCTTACGATTGTGGCAGGCAGCCATGTTGGAGTACCTAGAACAATAGTGAAGATTATATATTATATATTATACTAGTCTAGCAGGCCTTTCATAAATAGATTTAGCTGTAGTTTGCTCAGCTGTCTCCTAGCATAGAGGGATTTGGCCCAGAGATTACAACAGATGCCCTCTCCATGTATCTGGGCCTAGAAAGCATGGTTTGTGACTATTGTTGCTGCATTAGTTTATTCAGTATGGAAGAACTGTCTATGATTATGTGGTGAAAACAGCTGCAAAGAACCAACCATAAATCAATGATTGTGCTTCTAACCTGGAGGAAGATGGCTGAGTCTTTCTGGTACAGTTTGACCAGCTGTAGGTTGGCAACAGTGTCAATCACCCCCATGGCCTTTCCAGCAATAGCCAATGCAACAGACAGCAATGTCACATTGTAACACAGAGGTATCAGGGAGAATACTAGTGAGATGATGAATGTGCATGAGAAGAGCGCCCACAGGGACGACAGCAGTCTGAAGACAAACAAGAAAAACATGAAGATGAATGATGTTGGATACATGCCTGGGAACCTAACCTTGAGTTTGACATATGCAAATCATTCAAGAGCCTTTGAAGATGTATTGTAGTCATAACAACAAAATTCAAATATGAAACCAGCTGTGCCCTTGGCAAAGTGGTGAAGCTGTTGTCACAGTTAAGGTCATCATAATGCTCTACTAACTAATATTTACCCAGCAAGTTTATCGCATTGTTCCTATCATAAAACGTTTACCTTGTGTTCACCTTGTCTCCAATGTGTTTTTAACCCCTTGTCTGATCATGTAAATGGTGACAGCAAACGTAAAAAGGCCCTTAACGTTATTGTAAACTCCCCCAAGACACATCCAAAAACTCATACTTATCAGACAGGCATCAGGGAGCCATCCCTCAGGACAACTTCTGCTACCATTCTTTTTAAAAACTATAATTTCTCTTGATATCTTTTGTTCCAAAATGGCCCTGTTTGGTCCCAGGTCCCTGAAAACCAAGCTTCAAAGATCATTTTAAAAGGCCTCTATAGAGTGCTACAGTTACATACAGTGTCACAGAATCATTACATTTAGTACTAAACGGGGAATACAACAAAGTCATGTTTTCTGAGTTAATATGAATCTGTTTTCTCTTTACAAACTGTTACATCCTGGCACTGTGTAACTGGAGTAAAAGCCTTGTTTGTACAAAGAAAACTCCAATGTATTAGTTTAATTTAAGTCCGAGACAACCTGTGTCTCTTTAACAGATCAGATAATACGTTCTATACTCCAAGTCGGAGCTGTAAAATTCTCATTCATTTGCATTCTGAAATGCACATTGAAGATTCCACAGGAAATTTGAATGTTGCCCGTCTCGTTCAACACGCAATGGTGATGCTTGCTCATGTGTGGTATTTGAACAAAAAAAGTCTAGCCTTAGGTGTATTAGACTCAAAGTAAACTTCAGAATGTACTTTTAATACAATACTTTTGAAAATGACTCACTTTGTACTAGTATAGCCTGTTAAATAAATAAAGATAAAAGTAGTGTATACTATTAAGATACCAAGATAGATGTTGGTCTATTTTAAGTGTAGCTGACTTTAGTGTGTAACCAGCATTATTTTACACATTGGCTAAACACTGCCCATGATTATAATGTGTTTTATTGTTATCTTAGTGTATGCCCATTTACCAACTTTGTATTTGATCTATATATGCCTTTTATGAGTGTCCAATGTAACGCAGGCTCTTTATCCAGATATCACCAACGTTCTCCATATTATTGTTCAGAAATTGTAGTGTATCCTTTGTGACTCAAGTCCAATTTCTCTCCTTTTTTGAACTTTTCCAAATCACTTGTTACTAGTTGTTTTGTTTTATTGGCTAAGCAGACTTTAGATGCACACTCACGTCCTCTTGCACACTCCCCCTAAGCTGCTGCCCAGGAGCAAGAAGAACTGCTGAGAGAAGAAGACCCAGGTGATCTGCTGCAGCGTGGAGTGCGTCTGACAGCGCAGGTCCAGGATGGTGGGCCCCAGGAAGGCGATGCACAGGCCGAAGCTGAAAAACACACTCCAGTAGGTCACCGTCTGCCTCCACTGTCGCCTGAACAAGGCCCAGCCACGCTCGTCCCAAAGCGTCATGTCGTTTTGTGAGTTTTGTGGAGCTCCATCAACGCCGCTCTGTTCACCCGAGCTTAACAGAGATCCTCTCAGAAGTCACTCATTGTGCTCTCAAGTTAACTGCTAGTTATCTTATTGGCGGACTGCGCGCTGATTGGCTCCCGGTTCAAGGTGCCGCCCTCTGCCTGCATCACCAGTTTTTGGAGTTGGTCACCAGACACTTCAGTGAGCAACAAGCAGTCCTCTGAGTTGTGTTTGGTTTGGATTTTTTTCTGCATAGCCTTTAGCCTATATTTAGAGCCATTTTGGAAGTTTTTTTTGAAAATGTATCGATTTCACTTAGGTGTATGGGCTACTTACTGCTTTTAATTTGAAGCCAATTTCAGTTTTGTTATTAATGTAGTTATAGCTATAGATATAGTTATAGCTATAGATATAGTTATATGTGGCAACCCAAAATAAATATTCACCCCCCCGAAAAAACACTGTACACAAATCTGAACTCGCATTATTCATTTTTAAAAATATTATATGCCAAAATATAGTAATTAAGAGAAAACAAAGCATGGCGGTTTTTATTTATTTATAAGCGGTATTTATTTATTTTATTTATTTATTTTAACCAGGCAAAACAAACAATTTAATGTTGGCCTGAAAGTGCTAGAAAACACTGAAAATTAAGGCGTTGTATTCGTTCTGTTGCCCATGGTCCATAGAACTATATTTTAACTGTGAATATTGCCACGAGTTTGTTGTATTCATCTATAGATCAACAGTTCCCTCTACCGTTCATTAATACAATTACACCCATGTGGACAACAGAAAGTAGTAGTAATGTACAAAAGCAAAACTTTATTCACCTTGTAAAGTTAAGTAACAAGTGTAGTTCTTACCATTGTTACCATCTTTACTAATTTGCAGATATTCCTGTTATATTAATCCATGATGAGATGGGTCAAAATACCTTTCGAGAGACACCAGATGGCGCTGTGCGGCAGAAAATAATCCATGGTTCGACTTTATTGAAAAGATGATTCACGGACGTTTAATATTTAGGCTAAAAGGCGACTGGCTGTAAATGCACGGTCGGTTGGTGGACTGGGGACTGTGATTTGCTGGAAGGATGCAGCATTAGCAATAGCATTAGCCTACCTGCTTCGGAGGCTGAAGAGAAGTGATGGAAATGCGGGTTTCTGACTATTAAAGTGATTATACGTTTAAATGAGCTATATAACCGTAGTTTGTTCTATGCTGAATTAAATACAGTTTTATACTATACGCCGCGTGGGAAACCTCATTATTTTATGTTCGCTAGGTGGCTTTACGCAAAGGTTGTTTAACGTACGTAGTACGTACGGTACTGTAAACAATGCGCTTGTTTACTGTTCGTATATTTTATATATAAAATGTCTCTGTACATTAAAACTATCTCATCCGCCGAAATAGCTCAGTTGGGAGAGCGTTAGACTGAAGATCTAAAGGTCCCTGGTTCGATCCCGGGTTTCGGCAGGACGTGGCCTACCTTTTTTCTGTTTTGTCACTCACATACTACAAACCAGGAAGTAACGCTTTCACAATGCGTGTCACCATTTTTAACGCGTTTTAACTACTTTAAGCGGTCACTGTTTATTAAAATGTGTAACAGCCTACTTAATAATTGTTTTTTATTGACAATGAGCCTGTGTATACAATATGTCTTATTTTTTAGGTTTGGTTTTATATTAGATGTGGAGTGGTGGCTATAAATTCTGGTTTACTGCTAGTTTGATTGTTCCATTGCCAGCAGAGGCATGTAGAGTTCACAGAGCTACAGTACTGGGACATGGAACAGCCAACAGGTCAGGCATTTACGTCATTCCTATTGAGACTTTCATGAATGGCCAGTCTCTCTGTAGTGATGTGTTAATTAGCTTTGCACAGACCAATTGTGTTACGCAGAAGTAACTATGGAGGCCGTAGGGACAGTGGTGAAAGAACAAATTCAATTGTGTGTCCAGCTTCAATTGACACAGGTGCACAGGGCATGTCCACAATCAGACAACTAATTTATGTCAGTGAATCCAACAGTTACAGTTTATTTGGTAGACCCTACAAAACCGACACATTAATGTAAGTGAAAGATTAGATTAATACAATTAGGTTCAGAAGGCTCTGTTTAGAACTGTTTATTTGTTTGTTTTATTTGAGTGCATGTAGGGGAATTAGCTACTTTGGCAGCACTCTCCGCATGCTTTCTCGTTTAATTTTGTGATATTGTTTGTTTTGTTTTGTTTTACTTAATGAATACAAGATACCTTTCATACCGTACTTACCATTCATCTTTACATAGCCAGGTGTGTTGTTGTGCTTTTAGTGTGTGCATTTGAACTACAGTGAGTGTTATATATTGGTGGTCTTGTAAAGGCCATTGTGATTATAGATGATAGATTATAGAGATGACCTTCATTTGTTGGACTTGAGTTGGACCCGTCTCTACAGCAGACAAACATAACTTTCTCATCTGTTTCTTTCGTAGCATCTCACCCTGCCGTGGGGTTCTAAGCTCTCACCAAGTGTCTTGTTGCACAGTGTTGGTTTCTTGGTGTCTTTGTTCCCTCTGCTCTTAGTGAACACAGGCTTGCACACAGATGCCAGTCAGCCTCAATGGTAAATCCCTGTGGAGGCTGAATCCCACAGGTGGAGTTTGGTGCAGAAGGCCGGCAGACAGACAGACAGACAGACAGACAGGATGTTTTTTCTCTAATGAATCTAAACCCTTTTCAACAAAGTTCCTCTTTCAAGCAGCTCCCACAGACCTCCTGGTTAAGCTGGCACAGTTAACAGACTTGCATATCTAACTACAACAGCAGTGTTTTCTCTTCAGACTACTGTGTGTTTGCAAAACAGACTGACCTTTGCGGAGAAAAGAGTACTCAAGTAAAAAGTACTGTTACTGCATCTTATTCAGGTAGTAATAGTTGCATTTCGCTGGGCATCCTCAATGTGGATAAATGCCCTGCAAAAAAGCTTCTCAGCATTTTCTTAAAGGGCCTCATGTGACATACTACAGCAATTGATCCTGATACTAAAATGACAAGGCGAGGTTGTCCAAGGAAACAACTGCTTTTGTTTGTGATGAAGACATTGCCTTCTCACACTGACCGATAGACCCACTCACTCATCCCGGGACAGCATCAGAGAACAGTGGAGTGTTGTTTGAGTTTGTGAGCCTCGGCCAAACTGTGGCTACATTACTGTTGTTCTGCTCTGACCTTTGCTAATGCCTGGGCGCTGGTCTGCGTCAGTGCATCAATGCTGCAAATGAGAAAAAAATGTGCTTCATTTGTTCTCGCTCCTGGGACTTGTCGCTCAAGTGATGAACTGAAGTGCACCTTCTCTGAACGCCCCTAGCCGCCTCATTTACAGTGTTTGTTTTTCTTATAGTGCAGAGCTGAGCCGACCCATTGACCTGAGGTTTTTCATAGGCTTCATCCACCCAGGCCAGTCCTAGTTTTTACCCCAAAAATGATATTTTTACCAAATTTCTCATCACACAAATAGTATTGGTAATAATAATAGTACACAAAAGTCTGTCAAATATAAAATATATAATTAATTAATTAATTCAGACAATTATTAATCACATTCCAATTCAGTAGTTTTGTCATATATTGTGTACACCCAGTGTTTCCCCTCCCATTATCTTAGAGGGTCCCCCCTCCAACAGCAACCCCTCCCCTGACCTACCTGCCAATATTAAAAAAATATTGTAAGATATATATATATATATATATATATATATATATATATATTGTAATAAAGTGTTTGAGCCTATAACAATACACATTTTCCAATAATGTGATAAGTTCTAACATTTTTGGGGACAGTTATCACATTATTAAAATACATTTTTAATGGAAGGCCAGTAATGTTCTAACTTTATTCACATTATTGGACACAAAACGCTATTGGCTCAAAAGCATTATTACATTATTGGCTTTATTACATTTGAAATACCAAAAATGATTACAATATTGGCAGGTATTAGATTATTAGCAGCACACACTTGCATGGGCAAATGTATGAAAATGGAAAGCAGAAAGTTTAGTGATTTTGAAAGTGTTTTTTTCCTTTAGAGACTTAGAGACTGACACGAGCAGGTGCACCATAGACCTACTTTTCTGTGTAGACGTCATGTTGTTAGAGCTATCATATGCTTTCCCCCTGACTCCCAGAGGGCTAATGATCTGTAGTAGTTACTTAATGCACTCCTCAAACACATGGACAATTAGTCCTTAAAATATATTATATATTATATATTAAAATGTGTTTTATTTTTCTCACATAGACATTGAATCTGACAACTGCCACAGTCCGTGTGTATTTAAAAAAAGATGAATGTAATGTAAGTCTTGCATGTCAGAGACTGAGAAGATATGCAGACTAACCCTGGTGGTGTGACATCTGGAAAGTGTTGATGCAGAGGATGTTTATCTCACACTTTCTTTGCAGACCGCAGTTCATGCCTGTTACATAACTCTGGGGTTACGATATCAGATATAATGCATGTAATAATCTTACTCATACCATCTGTTAAATTGTCTTACAGAGGACACTAATATGAAAGCTTTCTGTGTAGAAAAACAAGCAGCTTTGTGTGAACAGTATGGAGTCACTGAGGCTTTGGTTGTTCAATAAACTCAGTCTTGAAATAAAAACGGCATCACTACAACAAGCCAAATGAAGGAAATTGATTAGACAATGAAACACAAAAAATATATTCTTGACGCAGTAGTTAGCGTCATTGGTACTAGGGCTGTCCTGAGCTAACTTTAGGATTCTCTTAATTTCTACTCCTTCCTCATAAGTAGCCAGTGTGCAGTATAACATAATCTGATAATCATATTTCAATTTATGCCCATAGCGGACCGTAGGCATTACCTGATGGATATAACCCTGTCCATTAACTCTTACATAACATGAGTTAGATTGAGGATTCCCCCACAAGCTAAATTGGCTTCCCCCATTCTCCTAATATAGTGTCCCCAGAAAGATAATCCCTCCCGTCACACGGATGATGACAACCTGTTTTCTCACCCAAGATTTATTTCAGTCTCTTAGCTCTGATTTCCTGACAGACTCTTTTTAGTGGCACATCTTTGGACTCACATAGTAATGAAATGGAGCTTTAGGCACATACTATTGCCCTGAGTCTTCAGTGTGTCTCATGGTTTACATACCGGCCTTGTCTCTTCAGGTTTTAAAATTTAAAACTCTTACAATGATCAATCACAGACAAGCGACGTGCATTACATTGTGTAGATACCAATGTGGCCTCTAATGCGCTTCCATTGGCTTTGGAAAGATTCAACAGGTTACCTAATAAGATATATGTCACATTAACACACATCTAATTAAACTGTAAACTACTGTACAGCTAGTATTTTAACTGCACCATACTTTTTACCCCTACTTGAGTAATCGTATTTTTGAAGAAACAATGCTCTACTCTCATTTTGGATCTTGAGTAAGATTTTCATTTGTCTGATCTGACATTACATTGAATCAGTTAGTATCGTTTTACTCTTACTGCAGTAATAATTTGGATGCTTCACTTGAATACAATTCCTTTTTAAGTAACTCTATTCTTACCCATGACCCACGATAGTGTAGGTCTGCCCCTTAGTTCAAAATGGTTCTCATGTGTTCCTCATACTATCCAAATTCTGTATGTAAGTAAAAAACTAAAGTAAAGATTTTGCGTCCCATTTCTGTGCTGTACCTCACGGTGACAGCGTCTTAACTCATCTCTCTAGAGGCATGCAGTTTCTTACCGCCTGTCATTCAACTCCTGTTAATCTCCCAATGTGAGGGCTCATATTGCTCATTGCCATTTCACTTGGCATTGGCGATAGCAGAGTGTTTATACCTGAGTGCTTTTGACAAGAGAAATGTACTTTAATATTTACAACTCAAGCTCATTTTCCTTTTATGGATTTCCTCAGATGACCAATATTGTTACAGTATAGTGTATCCAGCTTCAAAGACATTGTCACATAGTTTATTTTACTTTTAGAGCATTAACTACCTAGACGTCCTTGGCTTGGTATCAACACTCTTTGATGATAAGATGTGCTGCATTACGCTACCCCATTTAAAAACAATGTAAGGCTTTTTATATGTGCAGAACTTGAGCTCAAGGACTTAAACAAGCAGATAAATACTCTGGACACTGGATGAAGGGAAGATGCTAATGAGCAAGTGTGTCTGGAGAGAAAGTAACACCATGCCAGTGTCTGAACTTATCAGACGCCATCTCGGCCTGGCGCCAGTAGCACTTCTTTGACCTTGCTCAATAATTGAAGAGCAATCCATGGGGGTGACTTTAAGGGCTTCTCCGCTTCTCTACAGGGCTACATTGGGCTTACTCGCTAAACTAAGTGCCTCCTAGTCATGGAAAGTGTGACCAGTTTTAATCCTGAGATGGCAGGCTAGCACCTCCTGCGTATTTATTGTGCTAAGTGGCTGTTAGCTCTGTTTAAAGGAGAGTAGAATGCGGAGTCATCGAAGCCGAGCCCGGGGCTTACGAAGTGATTTTTTTCTCAGAAAGTATGAACACTGGAAGTAAGTAAGGGGGTTAATGGCTAAACTGAAGAATCTGTGTGGCTTTATGATTCTCATAAGCGCAGTAATAGCCAGAACTTCTACTAGGGCTGCAACTAATGATTATTTTGCTAATCAATTAATCTGATCACAATATTTTTCAATTAATAATAAGATAGTGAAATTCTAATTTAAAACGGGTGAAGCTAAAACAATGCCACCTGAGGACTTCTGGATAGAGCATATTTACAGACAAAGAAGGTTATTAATGCAAAATGTATGTATTTTCTTGCAGTTTTGGCGATTTGGTCTTTATTCTATATTTCTATATATCTCAACCAAGAGCACTGAGTTTGTCACAATAAAAATTCCAGCTTCAAAGACAAAGAGACCAATACTTTTCCCTGTCTTTTTTCTTGGCCAAGGACCTAGACATATTGAGTTTCTGGCTTGACGTCAGGACTTCAGGAACTCACTACTGTAGGTTTCTAAGAAATGTAGTTTCTCCAGATCTCAGCCAAGAATAAAACAAGACTAAACCTGTTTCAAACCAGGTCTTAATATGGTCTGAACTGAAACTAAATAATAAACCAGCACTAAACAAAGTCAAGACTAATCCAGGACTAAAGTGGGTCAAAATAAGATCAAAACTAGGACTAAACTTGGTCTGAACAAGGTCTAAATCAGGACAAACCTGCAAAGCTACTTTTACCATTCTCCTTCTAGGCTAAGCCTTTTATCCAGTCTTGGGATTGGCAAGAGTACATTGGATTGTGAACCTTTGTGTTTTGATTTAAATAATAATGTAATATGAATTAAGCATTATACCAAACACCACAAAAATACAAAAAACAAACTGTTGCAAAGAACATTAAACACCCGAAACATGATGGTGCTTCCTGCAGGAATGTGAAAGTCTGTGTTACACCACTTACTGTAGTAAAAACACTCTCTTCAGTATTGTCCCTGTATGGCCAGTTGGCACAGCAGAGGCCCCAGTTGGACAGAGTAACTGGGGCATTTGTTATTGAGCGGGCAGTGAGCGGCTCTAGTTGATGACCTGCTGTGAGTATCGAGCCCCCTTCTCCTCCTCCATAGACTCACATTAAATAGTTCTTTGTTGAGGGATTACCAAGTTTATATTTAACCTCCTCACTATCAGTGTCAAGTGACTGTCTAGCATCACTCTCTCCTCAAATAGTATTTTATTCATATTGTCTCACTAGTAATAATTCAAACTCAATGGCTGATCTGTGTCTATTAAATGTTATTTTAAGTTCTAATCTTTCCTATGGAGTGTATAGCAGCTATATAATTATGGCATCAGTTTATGAATTGTCCAGTTTATTTGCGATAATGACGGCCCATCTACATTCAGGCTATAGCGTGTGCATGCACATTTCATGCCTCGTTTCACTCAATGAAACACGCTGTTCGCATGCTATAGGCCACCACAAGAGCGAGTGAAATCGAATTTGTGCTGGACTTGAGTGCAGCGACGAGATTTGGCCACTGGGGAAAAGCACTTTGCAACTTTGGCTAATGCAAAAACAGGCTGGAGGAAAGGTCAGTGCCATAGGGACAACAACGTCTATTTTTGAAGCTAGCTGCGCTTGTGTGATTACCCCCTGGTGTCCATCATGAAGCAACATTTCGAGTCATTTTTAATACATTTTGTATTGGTTTTTACATTCATTACATTTTTTTGTGTTATGTTTGGGTGCTTCTAATTTCACAATAATAGCAATTCAGAAAAGTCAGTGTGCAATAGTGGGGCAATGGACATTTTATTATACTCCATAGAGCAGGGGTGTCCCAACTATGGCCCTCAGCCTTACCTCTCAATTGGACCAAATGTTCTTTTTACTGCATTTAACTCTACATAATCCAAGCCCACTTTTCTGTGTGGTTATTGTTGTAATAAAGAGCTACAATAAGTCAATAAACCTGAACATAAGCGGTCAGAAAACAGATACAACCAAAGGGGACTTTTTGAAAAATCGGTCACAAGAGAGTGGCCCTCCTCGGTTTACATTTCTGACATGTGGGACCCCTGCCATGGACCATATTTTATTTTTTTCTAGTTTTATTCTCCCAGGGTCACCACAGCAAAGCATCTTCCTATTTGCATACTAACTTGCGGTAATGAAAAGTAGCTACATCCTTTACAAAGTAAGTACCTTTTGTAGAGGTGTTGCCACATAAAAACACTAAGTACCTTTGCACCTATGTTTTGAGATAGGACCAAACCAGACAGTCAGTACCATAATATGTTAGTTTCTCATCTTGACACCCCTTCACTGTTATCCTCTTACACTCAGCCCATATTACTGTACTTTATCCACTACGCCTTTGTTCTTCCATCTCCTGTTGCCCATCAAATCCTGTGCCCTCTGCTTCTATGTGGGCCGACTGTCTGAGGTGTGTTGCCACTAGGTCAAGTCACAGCAGTTACATAAACACTGGACAGGCGGGCCTATATAGGTTACAGTATACAATGCCAGTGGTGTCACAGTCATTCAGTACAGTATTCAGGTGTGAAGGGTTCCTCAAATAAAATAGTAATATCCAAAAATGGACTCCTGTTCTATGATATAATCTGTCATAATTATTATTTTACTTTAGTCCCTCCCTTGGTCACTACAGCAACATCACTTTATATCATAGAACAGGGTCAAATAGTACATTTTAGGCATTTAATTCAAAATCAATCATTTTAGAAAAGCTTCATAGATGGTGTATGCATTTAACAACTCAAAGCAATTATTATCAAGTTATGTATGTGTTGTAACATTTCTATTACTACTTTATAATACACTTTTTATTCTTGTGACAATCCATGCAGAAATATGGACTAAATTTATCCAATAACATAAACAACTATATTCTCCACATCCTTCTAACACGTGAAGTTTCAGCTTACCAGCTTTTCAATTAGATGTATGATTTTTGGCATGTCAAACAGAATCCTAATTATTATTATTATACAATCCATTTGTGGTCACAGATTACTGGAGTCTATTCCAGACACTATGGGGTTTGGGTAGGTACAATTGCCAGTTAGTCAGGTACACTTTATTGTCCCATAAGGAAATTTGTCTTCTGCATTTGACCCATCCTCCAAGACCACTGGGGCAACCTGTTACGAGCAGTGGGAGGAAACTAGAGTACATGGAGAGAACCCACTGTTACACAGGGAGGACATGCAGATGTAATATTACTTGGCATTACTGTGATATCATGTTGCAGTACTTTTCCATTTGATTCATCATTCATTCATTCATTCATTCATTCATGTCTGTCGCTCAGTGACCTCAGGAGTTTTGTCAGCAGTCTGGACTATGGCCAAGTGTTCCTTTAGCACCGGGGCCCCCACAGTGTCTTCTCTGTCACTCTGTCTACAAGCACCCTCAAATCCCCATCAAAGTCAACAAACAGCTTCAAGGTAACATCAAGAGACATCATTAAGTCTTTTTAATCATGATAGGACATAATTATGTAGGTCACATGACCCGACCCTAATGTGATATGTCTCTGAGGAGTCATACTGCTATCACTCAAGCAATACACAGCACTGGCTTTTAGTCGAGCCCTCAATATTTGCCGAATTCAATGATAAATGCCTTTTATAGGTTAATTGGACTGTATTAATAGAGTGTGACTAGGGGCATGATTTCCCAAGGAAGACAGAGGTATTATACTGGTGCATGTGCCCAGTGTATGTGGTTGCTGAGCACGTTTTAGGAATGGAGTGCATGTTGTGGCAGATAAGTGGTGCTATTTGGGGCAAGATTGAGGCCTGGATGTTCACTCGACAAAGGCTAGAAATGAGAGATGCATTAGAGCATTAAAAAGTGCAGATTTGGAGATGGGTGGTCCTTTGTGGGGGATACAGGCAGGCTCCTGCTGACATGTGCGCTGGGCTCACGTGCACACACTCACACTGCAGATCTGTCTGTGGCACGCCCACACTGCTTTGTACAAGTCACCAACATCCACCCAGTCTGTAAACACCATGAAGCCAAGCGAATGTGTGAGACCCCACTGTCCCACAGCTAGTGCTGTATACACCAGGGAGGTCTGCAGCCACCACTGTATCCTGCTTCATACCACATACAGTAAACATATGGCAGCCCAGCTCACCGTAAAACATCTCTATTTGAAAGTGAGAAATTAATGATCTATTTAAAGTACAGTTTGTTAATAATACAACTCTGAACCATGGCCATTGACAGGTAGTTTCAGTATACCCACACCAATATCTGACTGAGAGCAGAAGTAGCTTATCTTTAGCTCTATTTTTGGGTATAGTATGTGAGAGTTCAGTCTGCACCAAGCTGCCCAATGTGTCTGGTTCTTCTACTGTAGACTCTATGACTGTGTTATTGCATCTGTCTGGACTACATCCAAAGATCAGTCCTCATGTGGCTTGTCGGCTGCAGGAGCTGAGACTGTTTGCCTTCTTCCTGCTGGCCTTATTTACTGAGCCAGAATGAGGCAGTTGCTCATTTTCCCCCAAAAGATTTCAAATTTAAGTTCAACAATGCTACTACCCGTACTGTATATCTAGCCGCATTTGGAATCTAAATATTGCAGTTGTATGTTTATTGTCTCAAAACATTCATACAGTTTGGTTTTTGCACTCCACTGTCAACTCAGATAAAGAGTGCACTCCACTGACTGTCCTTTTTGGGTATGAAGCTGCTGCGTCCCATTTTTGTCAGTCTGTGTAGAAGCATATCTTTGATTTGATTCATGGTGAACAAGGTGAGTGGGTATTTGGTCCAAGGAATGTGGCTGCTGTGAACGATGAAGGTCACGGATGTATACCGCATTGAGTAAATAGACACCAAGCCAGGATATGAATAGCTTTGTTGTTATAATGTGGATCTAATGTGTTGTTATAATGTGGATGTAATGTGTTGTAATAATGTGGATGTAATTTGTTGTTATAATGTGGATGTAATGTGTTGTAATAATGTTGATGTAATTTGTTGTTATAATGTGGATGTAATGTGTTATAATGTGGATGTAATGTGTTGTTAAAATGTGGATGTAATGTGTTATAATGTGGATGTAATGTGTTGTAATAATGTGGATGTAATGTGTTGTTATAATGTGGATGTAATGTGTTGTTTTAATGTGGATCTAATTTGTTGTTGTAATGTGGATGTAATGTGTTGTTATAATGTGGATGTAATGTGTTGTTATGATGTGGATGTAATGTGTTGTTATATTGTGGATGTAATGTGTTGTAATAATGTGGATGTAATGTGTTGTAATAATGTGGATGTAATGTGTTGTAATAATGTGGATGTAATGTGTAATGTGTTGTAATAATGTGGATGTAATGTGTTGTAATAATGTGGATGTAATGTGTTGTAATAATGTGGATGTAATGTGTTGTAATAATGTGGATGTAATGTGGGTATTATGAAACCTTGTATTCTAATGTGGGAGACTCCCTTGTAGCGTCCTACACTAGTCCCAAACTAAAAGCTGGTGTTTGTACTATCGTGGTTTCTGGCATTGCTTCAGATCCCCTGCTCTGACTTCAGTTTAAAGGGTTTATTTTGATCTGGATCAGCCTAAGCCTTGTGGATTTCCTCTGCAGATTACCAAAATATGATGCCTCTAACTCTGTATTTTGAATTAGATTCTCCTATCTGCACTTGACTTTCAACTTTGACTGAAGGGGCATCATAGACTATTTCCAAAACATTACAAATATGAAGCACAGATAAGTGTTGAGTGTGGGAATGCCAAAACATAGAAGGGCCTGTCCCAGTAGAGACTCTGTTGTGGTGCTTATAAAGTCATGGTCAGGTTGGTGAGTGTTGCTGATATACAACTATGTCAAGGGCCCTGTCTACAAAGTATTAATATAGAACAATGATTAAAACAATTAATAATGAATCTAGAACTATCCACCACAGTAAAACAGGGGTCTGACTGGGTGCACATGTGGTTGATATGTCCATAAGGATTACATGGAACAAGGACAAAAAATGATCTCCTGCTGTTTACAGGTTTAGTAAGGCCTTGGTCAGAGGAGACATAACACAAACTGTGGTCACATAACAAAATCCACACTATAGACTCACACACAGCCCTGTCTACATGAAAGCCATAATAAAGATAGCACTGAACCCAGTCGACCTCTGTAGCTTCACTGAACTGGGGTGAGAAAAAATACATGCCGCAAAAACATACAAAATCACACAACAATAATTTATTAATGGAAATGAGTAATTTAGCAGTTCCTTGTTTGGCTACGTCCTAATCCCTCATCTTTTCAGACGTTGGTAACACTTTATAAAGAGGTGTGTTAATAAACCATTATTAAGAAAGCATTAATGATGTGTTTATAAGACTTTATGAGTCATTTATTCACAGTTATAGATAGACTAAGAATACACTGTACATTATTAGGGGCCTATTAACCCTTACCAACCATTATAAACAGATTATTAACATACAAGTTTAGTTTTGTTAATGTCTTATCAGCACTTTAAATGTACCTATAATTGTTAATAAATGTATTATAAAGGCTTATAAACATATATTAATGCTAATTAATGCCATATAAATACTTTATTAGCGCACCTTATTATAAAGCGTTACCCAAACGTTTTCTACAGGAGCAGTCCCAGATCGATGTGTAGAACTCTGAATAGCAGAGATAGAGATAAAGTAATATCTTATAATGGTAAAAAAACACACACACACGCACGCACGCACGCACACACACACGCACACAGCTGTATATTTAAAAAACTAAAACGAAAGCATTCAAATGTGTTGAAATACAAGTCTTTTTTAAATGAGATTATTTTGTCATTCCGTCATCTAGAAGTTTTCTACTATTTTGTAATAGAGTGAATTATATGACACAGTAAGACATTACAAGATACAACTGGTGTTCTTACATGCAAGGCCTTATCCATCAGATAACACCAGAGTACAATTTAACTAGACACATTTCCTTATCATCTTTACAGGTTACAGAAATGTACCCATAATTTCAATTTAAACTGTTGCAACTATCTTTTAGTAAGACATGTTAGTAATAATAATAATAATAATAATAATAATAATAATAATAATAATACTTGTCCTTATCATTTGTCAAGAGCACAATATGACTATACTAGGCTATAATAGGCTTTTTAGAGAGTAGGATCTTGAAGAAAGTGAATGCCGGCCAAAGCAGAGTTTGGTGGCCTGTTTTGTATCAATGGACTGCAGCCATCTCAGATTCTGTAGAAATGCGTGCCAATGCCTAAAGCAGGAAGTGTGTGACGCCCACAGTCCTAGATCTGAGTCCCAGTAGTCCCTTTTAATTCAGTGACTTAACATTCACTCACAAACAAGTGGCAGACAAGTGGATTAGCCCAAGACACCTTATACAGAACAGAACTGATACTGGTTTGTCCAAGTCTCCAAAACTATCACAGTTTCTGTTTCATCTTGTTCTTGTTCTTTGGTTAATTGTGTTACTTTGAGATGCACTGTGTTGTGTTTTACTCAAGTGAAGCTCATGAATGAGGTCTACCTACTCTAACTCTATTGTCCTAATCCTGTTACTTACAGGGCTGCTCAGTATAATGGATTTAATTAGTTGTGGACACTAGGACATTTTGTACTTATGTGACATAGAAATTAGCTGCACGCTGTAAAATGTTTCTCAACATGTTCAATGAATAATGTACAGTACATGCATACACAATATAATGATATAGCACAATAACGAAACACCTTCATCAGTCTCATGTCCTGGCCTAATTAAACATAGTGTATTTGATAAACACAAATTGACAAACATTGATCACACATGATTAACTCAAATTCCAGTTGATTCCCTTTAAAACAACTAAACTACTACTAAACTAATCATTTAGTGTTTATTACTGTAAAATAAATAAAACTAGAGCACACAGGAACTAATGCCTACTCAGTTTCTCCACACGTGCAGGGCTCTACTTACTGTACCCATTCTTCCTCTTGGCCTCATCATAACAGAGCATAACTCGCCATGCTCTGTTTCCTGTGCCTCATGCTTGAATTATTGTAGCCTTTTGTTCAGGAAGCCCCAGTGTCAGAGGAAGAGGTGTTTACATAAATGTGTAATAATAGTCATGTACTCATCAGACAGTAGTGAAAGTGTTTATCTAAGGGTTATTACAGTTTATGGTGTTGACGGTCAAAAGTAAAACCTACCAAAAAAGGTCACCACAGTCTCTTTTTAAATCAAACAACGAGCAGGTATGACTCAGTCTCAGAGGTGTACTATAGACTCACTGTGAATCAGGGGCTTGCTCCTTTTATGCACTTAATTGGGACGGGGGAAATGTCAGATATTTTGTTTACTTTTAAGTGAAAATGCACCAACCACTTTTTTGTTCTGAAAAATATAGAAAAAGTATAAATATTTTACATCTTAATAATGTAATATAATGCATGTGTGAAGGTGCTGATTTAGTTAAACTCCTGAGATGACGTTATAATGATGGAGTGCAGTGGGGCAAAGTGGTTGTAGTTTGCATACCTATCTAGAGCTACTGTATTTCCAAGCATCAGTCTACACAGATGAACATACACAGTGGCTTACTGAATACAGTGTGTTGTTTAGTGAGCAAACATTTTCATGTGTGTCTCTGTGTTGTGTTGTTCTTTGGATTGCACGTATAGACATATGCATTCATTTAGGTGTTCATTCATTAATAATATATGTTCAATAATGGAGAGGTGGATGGTGAGTATGATATGACATGTCCAGATGGTTTAAAAAAAGCTTCTCTACAGCATGAATGGCTTAACGGTGTACAGTATTTTTAGTTGGAGTTTGGTGACCTACGAAGATCTGGTTTCTGGGCTAGACCGATGAAGTGAGGTGACCAGTGTGGAAAGTGAGCCATGAGCAGCACAGGTACGATCAGTGTTTTTCCACTGAGTCCCCAGCCAGGTCCAAGTACTTCTACCTGTCTGTCATGTGTTGCACATTTGTTGTACTGTTTTTAGTTTGTCAGGATCTTTGATGTTGATGCCATCTGAAGCACATAGTCATATCTGCGAGCTCATATACTCATGGACCTGATACACCTGTTGGGCAAAAATATAACCTTGAATATTTGTGTTTAGAAACAGCCAGAGAATGAAAACCAAGTCTCACATTCATTCATTTAAACTAAAATAAAGTCTTTATTTAGGACTGGCCAGTTGTAAAAAGTATGACGTCAGCCTCATGAAAACACCGACACTGCAACAAAGGAATATCTGGATTAGTTCAAATGACTGGACTTCATCTTTATTTTTGTTTACATTATCTGAGTTGTTTCCGTGTAATTCTGAATAGTTTTCAGATACTTTTTTTTTACTTCAAGCAAAATGATCTGAAACTAATATCTTGAATCCAGTCAGAATTACATTGAAATCTAAAAATCAATCAAATCTAGTTTAATAATATAATAAATAATGGCTCAAATCAAGATTAGTTCCATGTACTATTACTGCATGCTACTAGTACTTGATGACTATCTTAGTGAGTCTAACGGTTCTTCCGATCCAAAGCATTTCATTGGATTTTTTGACCCTGTGTTGAATGTGCATAAGACAAATAAACTGAAACCTGATTCAAGTCATTTCAACTCATCTAGATATTCCTTTTTTGCAGTGTAGTTGTAGTCTTGTGAAACCAGACTATATTTTGTATTTTGATTTCCAAAACATAATATGTATTCTGAGTTTGAGAGAAAACGTTGCCCTTCAAATGCCATATCTCATGTAGAGATCACTCAGCACTTCACCATAAGCCACTTGCCCCAATGCCACATGCCCACACAAGGGAAACAAGCCAGCCCCATGTAATTGCCCTTCCTTTATGCCAGTCTTCAATACCCGGCTGTCGGTCACGTGTGGCATATCAGGACGTGCTGCTAAGCCCTCCGGAGGTCCCCCATACAGTTAAATAAGGCATCAAATTCCATTGCAAACACTTTGTTCCAATGTTTTTTTTGTTAGTTTATTTCAGCTCTGGGATCAGCTCAGAGAATGTGTTGAGGCAGCTTGACTTTGACACCAATTAAGTTTGAATGAGAGGTAGATCATAGCACACCATTGAGGAAGATAATAAATGCCCCTATTTTCACCCAGGTTTAGTTTGCTCACTAAAATCCAAAGAGAACTGTTGTGTGGTTTAGCTCAGTTGCTAGAGCATGCAGCCTACATGCAGAGCTTCCAATGGCCACCTCAGCGTTGTGGGTTTGAATTTGGATTTTGTCCGTTTGCCCAATGCCTCTCACCACTCTTCTCCCCGAATACAAACTTACTGTTATGTGCATACATCTAAACTGATCATATTCTCTATTTCTATTTTAAATCACCAATGAATGAGACATGAGAGAAGATCGTGTGTGATAATTCAAATCAATTATTACTTTTAGTTTGTTGTTGCTTAAATTAGATTATCATAGATTGACCTACAATCGTTAGACAGAAGAGTACTGCCAGCAACCAAAAGGCACTGGAAAACTCATTTGCAAAGCTGCTTCCTTGATGAACCTCGTTAGGGAGATTAAGATCGTCCTGTGCTCTTATCAAGGCTGGAGGTACTTTGATGTTTTGAGGACTGCTGATGATGTCACCTCTGCACGGATTCATATAATTTGACTTTCTCTAGGTCTTCCTGTTGTACTTCAATGAGACAAGATTTGAGATATGTCCAAGCAAGAAATAAACTGGGTACTGGTTTCTGGTTACTCTAGTATAGTTAAAGTAATCTCTTAATTAATAAATGTATATCATCAAGTTATTATGTGACTGCATTGCCTCACAACATGGTGTAGTTCCTAGGCCAGGGGGAGGGACTAAAGTTAAACTCGACTACTATTGGTCAAAGTGGTAATTGATGTTGCTGAAGAGGACAGGGGAAATACTATTTTTTGACAGAATTCTACTTTACATCAGAGAACAGGACTTATGATAATGATATTTTTATGTTTTTTATTTTAGAAAATGTACAGACTACACCTTTAAGGGGCTTTTGTTAGCATCTGTCCTTCAATTATAACTGTTTATCCTAAACATTCTGTACCTAAGTGAATATAACGTTCACTATTTTTGTATGTTGCTGAAGCCTCTGATCACTGGTGTCCACAGTAAGCCATGGTCTAGACTGGCATCCTGTTTATTCTCAAATGTTGTGGCGAACTGAGACAAAAACATGTGTAATTACTATGTTACAAGCCAAGAGTAAGAAGCTTGTAGTGATGTGCCCAACCACAAGGTACCACCACAAGAATAAATAATAAACAAAATGATCTCCCAGGGAGCCTTTACATTATAGCAAAAATAATAATAATAATAATGCATTAGTTTTATATAGCGCTTTTCTCAACACTCAAAGACGCTTTACATTACATTATTCATTCACTCCACAGTCACACCTGGTGGTGGTAAGCTACTTGTGTAGC
>JAVQKC010092994.1:0-15514 GCA_036025475.1 Philypnodon macrostomus
ATATGTTCAACCCTTATTTCATGATGTTCATATGTTCAATTCTTATTTCGCGACGTTCATATGTTAAATTTTTATTTCACGATGTTCATATGTTCAATTCTTATTTCACGATGTTCATATGTTCAATTCTTATTTCATGATGTTCATATGTTCAATTCTTAGTTCACGATGTTCATATGTTAAATTTTTATTTCACGATGTTCATATGTTCAATTCTTATTTCACGATGTTCATATGTTCAATTCTTATTTCACGTCGTTCATATGTTCAATTCTTATTTCATGATGTTCATATGTTCAATTTCTAATTTCATGATGTTCATATGTTCAATTCTTATTTCATGATGTTCATATGTTAAATGTTTATTTCACAATGTTCATATGTTCAATTCTTATTTCATGACGTTCATATGTTCAATTCTTATTTCATGATGTTCATATGTTCAATTCTTATTTCATGACATTCATATGTTCAGTTCTTATTTCATGACGTTCATATGTTCAATTCTTATTTCACGACGTTCATATGTTCAATTCTTATTTCACGACGTTCATATGTTCAATTCTTATTTCATGACATTTATATGTTCAGTTCTTATTTCATGACGTTCATATGTTCAGTTCTTATTTCATGACATTCATATGTTCAATGATTAGGACTGTTCAAAGTGTAAGGCTTTCATGTTTTCTTTCTTTTCTATGTTCTTTGTCCTATATGGTTTTAATGCTTTCCTTTGTCCATTTGTTTTCTCAGATAGGCTCAAGTGATGACATCCTCTTCCTACTTACATATCCCCAGCCTCAATCCAACACCTCCCTACGTCATTAATAAAGGTATGTTTACTGCTATAACCTTGTTAAAAATCATCAGTTTATACACAGCAATACTTCACCAAGCCAACACCCCTTGGACCAGTCCACTTAGGTACTCCTTAAAGGTCTATATTTGCCTGTTCTCTCATCTGTCATTAATCTTTTATCGGCCCATACAGCCACACAGCAGAAGGACCAACAATGTAACAATGCCCACCGCAGCCTCATTGTCAGTTAAAAATCCCAAAGGGACCGTTCCTGGGGGACACAATAGGCTACTGGAAGGGAAAACCGATACAGACCTACTTCCTGTCCAGCTTTTATATTTAGAAGTTAGTCAAAGCACTGTGTTATGGACTAATGACCAAATGAAATGGTGGGTGCCACACCATGACATTGTAAGGGATACAGGGAGAGTCGTGTGTCGGCATTGTGTGGATAAATACAAATGAAAACACGGGAAGTTGGCATAGTAAGCGTAAACTGTAAAATAGACAACAAGGTAAACTATAATATAAATGCATTCACCAAATAAAGGCCTGGAATTTGTAATTGTATCCATACAGAAATAATGACTCCTCTCATTATTAGCCCACAGATGCTGTTGCCTGGTTTACTGACAAAAATGACTACAGCCATTGTTTATGTTTTCCTGGTGATTTAAAAAGCACAACCCCTAATGCTGCACTTTTGGTGTTATGTAAGATTTATAGATACACTTTAACATTAACCTAGACATTGTGTATACAGTTCACAATGTACAATTCTGTTTCAAAATAGCTACGTACTGTATAATAAGTTAAGTTTAAATTTATTGATCATTCTCTGCTTTTAACCCATCCCTCAATGTCACTGGAGTAACCTTTCAGGAGCAGTGGGCAGCCGGCATACAGCGCCCCGGGACCCATCTCCAGATGTTGAGCCAGGATCTTGGTCAAGATGTATCTAGTGGGGGGATTAGCCTATTGTGCATGTTTTAGGTTGAAAGGGGTAATGGAGGAAACCCACCCAGACATGGGGAGAAACATACAAGCTCCACACAGAAAGGCCATCACGCCCGGTCATAATAAAATATGACCTATTCCTGTGTGCAATCAACCCCATGCAGTTTTATGCTTCATCAAATAATGCTGTGTTCTTGAGGGACCTCCTATAGTATCCCTACATAAACATTCATTAAAACAAAACACCAAGCATAACTAACAGTAAACTTAGAACAGACTTAAAATAAACATATACATAATCATTACCAGAATCAGATATGTATTAACTAATCCTATACATTACTAGCATATTTATAGGTTTGCCTTTTTTAAATATTGTGCATCTGTCTTCCCCCCACAAGGTCATCTCACATTTACTTCTTCACAATCCAATATATACAATAGTTTGTTTCAACTCTACTTGTGTGCGCAACTTATATGGCATATCATGCTTTATTATGTAAAATGAAAACCTCCTGCCGACTCAGACCAGCAGCAAAACAACAGTGAGTGTCATCCCATCTGATCTGTTCCACACACTCCCAGTTCATGAACAGTCACATGGGCACTTCTCGGCCAGCTCAGACTATGTACCCACCCACCTGGACGCGCACACAATAGAACGACTGCCAAGTTTTGGGGTTTTTTTTTGTTTTTGTTTTTGCAGGCTCCAGCCAGTTCTGTTTGGATTCTCTCAACAATATCTGCCAATCTTTCCTCGGTACATTAGGAAGAGGCTGCCCATAACAGAGAGAAATAACCATCTATTTCTACATAAGTCATAAAATATTTAAGACTCATAGACCTCATTTGTTTTTGTTGCCTGTTTTGTTAAGATTCCAACAGTTTTACGTGAATCTGTTTTTCTTCCTATAAACCACCTTTCTCACCATAGAAAACTATCTGCTGCCATAGCGACCGTTGTTGGTAACTACTTTGATAGAGCCTTGCGGTTTTATCAAAAAGACGAGAGGTGGAAACTACTCTGTTGGTGGTGATAAGTTCTGGCTTGTATCAGTTGCGCTCCACAAAAGCACATTAACACGAGAAGCAAGTTTAATGGAGCCAAGATGAAATGCTAATTCACCCTATACGGCATGTAATAAATGTGTTTCTTCAATTTACAACCAGAGCTACACATTTGTAAACAACTATTACATTGAAGTTGCACTCTCACAAGGTTGTCATCATGACACCCACTTCTGCACACCTCTGTATTTGTGCTATTCCCAAAGCCATTACTGCTGAGTGATTCGGTGCCTCAGAATTGTGACAGTATTTGGATAGAGGAAAATGTATGGTCGACAACAGCTCAAGAGATGTTCTCTCGTTCTCTCGAATAGCTCAACTTTACAGACACCATTTCACACTTTCTCAGTTTACAAAAATGTTGCCGTAAATGTTGTAAATTCTAAATTCTTGTGTTCTTTCATTTTTTTTTATAGGTACAATATCTCGACCACTGCTCCATAAAAGGGCTATAAAGCTCAAGTCACGTGTGAGATACAGATGCAGGTACCCAAAAGTGTGGACTTTTGGCAAAATGAGCCATTGGCAAAGAGACCAGCAAAGAAAATGACTAGTTTGGATACAATTATAGTAATTTATTATTTCATTATTCTGTCTAAAAATAAATATACAGATTTTTAAATACAAATTGTACTTCCATTTACATTTGTACCATGTTCAGCCCAACCACCATTGGCTGGTTTTGATCCATTATTGAGTCAATCATTTCTCTTTCATTGTCTTTACCATGTTATTAAACTTTTTATTTACCCTATTTGAGTCACATACTCTCTCTGTGAAACAGGGACAATACATTGTGTATGTGCACACATGCATACATGCATCCACACACTCATTATGCTCTCGAGAGCTGAGATCGTGCCCAAAGACCAGTACATTCCACTGAGGACAGAACCATGGGAAAAGGGGGGTTCAAACTACAGTGCAAATCTCAGGGGACCGCTCTATGTGGACTATTAAAACAACATTCATGACAGTCATTTGACATGGTCTTTTGCTGAACACAGTCACCAGTGTTGTGTCCCAGTCACATTTTGTCTTTCAGCACTAGCGTACACTAAATAGATTTTTTAGGATCTTAGCTTCAAAATCATATTTTTGACCCACAAAAGCTGTATCCTTTTTCATTGTAGCAACAATGATAAATCCGGTCCAGAATACACATACAATCAGGCAATATCCTTAGCACCTTCAAAGACCCCCCTAACCACATTTGTGCCACTGTCACATTCAGCCCTAAAAGCCATGAAATGCAACATGAAGGCCTCTTATGACTTCAATCTCCCTCCATTGTAGAGTCTTCATTTCTTTGCCTTGGGGAGTGGTCTCAAAATGTTAGCCTTTTGAATAGGTCCATTTATCGACTAAAGCTATCTTTGAATGTCTGCGTGCCTTTGAGCCATCCAGCACACAGTTGTTCTTCATTCTTCCCTCACCCAAGCTTTTGCCCTGTGGTGCCCTTCTGATGTGTCAGTGTCATGCGCAGGATTTATAAATGACGTGAAATTAGGGCTGGAATTGATCACAAATTAATTATAGAAATACTGTTTGCAATACCAGCAATCGGAATATTCATATGACAAATAACTAAATCTATTACAATGCTATGGTCTCCATATCACAGAAATATACAATATACAATCGGGCCTAATAAAAATGCTTGATCCAGTCTTGATTCAGTCCACTCCAAGTTACAGCTGGAAGTGCCCAGTTTTGAGTAGTACATTTTATATTTGCTGCTGAACCATCTATTGTATGTGTATGTGAAAATACAACCCAAATATTGCCATATTATATTGTTATTGCAACATATCGTTGTGTGGAATGCTCCAAACACACAGGCGGGCCTTAACTGGAAGAAACCTGTGTGTCAGCTGAGCACATCACCCCAGCTGTGTTCATCAGACGTAGTGCTTGTGCTTTGATTGTCCTTTATGGGCACTCTTAGAGTGCTTCCCGGCATGGTCCAATTGTTTCTTGTAATTGATCCTTGGGGAATGTGTAGTCCTCATTGCCCCCATGCAATTCACATAACTGGGAAGCATATCTGCGCTGATCTCTTCAGGACTCCAGTTTACCTCCATGCCAAAATCCCTGTAGCTCTCACACGAGTTTTGGTAAGCGGTGACCCCCGATTGTGAAGGCACATCACTCTGATTTTCTGCTTTGTAAGACTGGGGAGGGCTCATCTCAAGTTCTATTGCCTCTTGAGGAGGAGATAGGTGCTCAGACCGAGAAAAGCACTCAATTTGATCTGACTGATAGCGTTTTTCCAGATGGTGCCTGAGAGCTAGCTGGAACAGGTGAATCAGCTCTATGAGGTTGAGGAGTAAAGAAATGGCTGCTATGACCTGAGTGTAGATGGTGAAGATGGACTTTTCAGTAGGGCGAGATACAAAACAGTCCACTGTGTGAGGACATGGTGTCCTGGTGCATTCAAACTTGGCTGCTATAAGGAAGCCATCATAGAGCAACCATAGTCCAACAATGAATCCAGCCTCAAGAAGGACTTTGAAAAGAATGCTGAAAGAGTAGGCACATAACAGCTTGCCTTTGAGTTTAGGAGCCTCTAAAGAAGGACTCTTATCACATTTTTTCCCTTTTTTATCGTCTGCATTGTCTTTTGTCATAGTCCTCTTTGCTTCAATCACAGCATCTCCGCCATCTTGGCCCTTCTCCTCCTCCTCCTTTGCTTTGTCCGCTCTAGCCTTTATAGCCACAAATCCAAAGTAGAAAATGGTTGGCGTGGAGACGAAGATAACTTGGAGGACAAAATAGCGAAAATGCGAAATGGGGAAAGCTTTGTCGTAACAGACCGCAGTGCAGCCAGGTTGGCGGGTGTTACAAACAAAGTCGGCCTGCTCATCATCCCAGGCGGACTCGGCGGCTGTGCCCAGGACTAACATGCGAAAGAGGAATAACACAGTAAGCCACACTCTACCGATGCCCGTTGAGTACTCCTGACCCTCCTCCAGCAGATGCTCCAGGAAGGACCAGTCAGCTCTGGACATCCTCTGCTCCTAGAAGACAATATAGTTGGAAAAACATTTCCCAAAATCACAAACAATCTTCAATTCTTCTCAGATCTATGCTCTGGGTCACATGATATAGGAATGTGGCAAAAACCCCATAAGAAATCCTTTTGTTGACTGTTCTGTGCTGGTGGGAAATACTACATCTTATCTGTTTTAACTATAAGCTGTTGGTTAAACTAAGAGCACTGTGGTATTTTTACAGTATGTGTCACAGCCACCAAATTCCAGATCATGACTCTATGAATAAAAGCAATGTTTACATTCTTTTTGCTTACATCTTACATGAGAATGATAAATTATAGAAAGTTAGTATTTAATAGTGTTTATTATCAGGTTTTACAAAATCTGTGAAATGATCCTGGTTCAGACCTGGTTTGGACCTGGTTTAGACCTGGTTTAGACCTGGTTTAGACCTGGTTTAATCCTGGTTTAATCCTGGTTTAGACCTGGTTTAGACCTGGTTTAATCCTGGTTTAGTACAGGTTTAGACCTGGTTTAGACCTGGTTTGGACCTGGTTTAGTCCTGGTTTAGACCTGGTTTAGTCCTGGTTTAGTCCTGGTTTAATCCTGGTTTAGTCCTGGTTTAGACCTGGTTTAGTCCTTATATTTGGTAGCCTGGTTGATATGGGCCTCCTGGGTCTGCACTAAACTGGTGGTTTTAATGCAGACAAGGTATTCAATAATAGAATAATGTTCTTAAGGTGGACGGAGAATGTTTGGACATACCCTCGGTCTATAGGTTCAAGTGAGTACAACCACATTATTGGTATTCTTGTTTTACCAATTCTGTCAAATTTCCAACAGATCTGTTTAATCACATGTACCCACCTCCCATTTACTCCTGCACTTTATGTACTGGCTCGGCGACCACCTAAAATGTAATTGCTTCATGTTATGGCCACTTCAGACTTTCATTACTTACGTCAAGTGTTTAATAGCTTTCTATACCACTCTTTAGCTGCTCTAAGCGGTGTGTGTGTTTTACTGGGGTGAATTAGATGTGTAACTGGCCACGGCTCCTTATTAGTTCTTCCATGAGCTCACATGGTTGTTAGGGCAGGCTCCAACTTTTCATCAGAAGACAAAGCCTCTATACAATCACTAAAATAAAACATGTGCTTAGTACATATAAGTGATAATAATGCCTGATTAAACACTCACTGGCCAGTTTATTAGGTTGACTCTGTAGCCTGCCCAATACACTTGAATGTGGTGTGTTACTGCCACTTACTTATTTTCTCTGTGTTATACCATTTCTGTAACCCCCATGCTCAGGAATAACAGTTGTTGAACAGTTTGTACCTAATAAAGTGTAAGCGCATAGTTTTATTTATATATAAATATATATATATATATTTAGTTATATTCTTTCTCTTTACACATGACTTCTAGTGGGGCTTGAGTGATTCATAAATGACAAAGTGGCCTGACATTCATCTGAATAAACATCCTGTGTGCCACTAGTTGGCTTGTTTTGCCTATATTTCTGTTTTTCTGTTTTCCTCAGAGATAAGAAAATGGTGAAATGCAATGCCTTCAACAGGATGAGACAAGACAATGGACTGACACTGACTGAGGGCAAATAATAGAAAAACAGCAGGACCCTGTGTTTTATGGATTACAACTGAACAGCACCATATAGACCCTTTTAAGGTCTGTCAACAGAAAGCTCTAAATTCCGGAATGGAGGCAAGACCAGAATACATTTTCAATGGAGAAATTAGCATTAGTTACAAAATATTGCAAATTAAGATGTTTTTTGCAATGACAACCACTCTGTTACATGTAAATGTCAGAGCCTGGTTGGAAAACATTAGTCAATGTACTTCACATTGTATGTTTATTTAATGTACACATTAGTAATTAGATTTTCGGCTGGTGGCAAAATTCTTGATTTTTAGGTCCTTACTGAAATGTTGATGACCACATTATTTTTCCATTGTATGCTCAGAAAGATTCTATTCCTCGCAAATACTACTTTTTTAATGTCAACTCACTTTTGCTCCAGTCGCCTCCATTCCGGAATTTTGAACATTCCATATGACAAACATTTTATATAGCCTTTATATTGAGCTGTGATTGAGCTTTAAGTTTCCCAACTTAACTAATTGTATGTAAACTTCTCTGAATTCATCACACAGGCTTAAGCCTTACTAGACCTAGACCTGCATGTTATTTTCTTGACACTTTTCTGATCACAAAATATAATAAATATGCTTTCAGGGACTGGCCAATTTAGTACAAAGCCGCCTTCTCCTATAACAAACACCTCAAATAAATTGCGTACTCTCGCCAATAAAGACTCTTCTTTCTTTTTGAGTTTGAGATCTAAAAGGATTCGTGAAGCTCACACTGTTCGGAGCCCTGTTCAAATAAGCCCCAATTGACAAAAGCCCTTACCTTTCTCTCTCTGAAGCTCGAGTTTGTCTCCTTATTAGTTTATTGGTGTGTGCACTCTGGACCCTGTCAGGTCCGCTTCTCACAGAAACGATGTCCTCTACAGCTCTACTGAGTTTGTGTTGCCTTCTTTAAAAAGAATCGATGTAATCGGAAAAAGTGGGGAGAACTTTCCCATGGCTGTTTGACTGGCCCTCCCTCAGGAACGTGCGCCAGGAAATGGGATGGATGAACTTGGAGCGTTCTGCTTTACTTCGCTCGGACGTCCGAGACCACTTTGTTTAAAGGCCACCACTTTACACAAAGTCCTAATTACATCGGAATATCGCCTCTCTCTGTCTCCGTGTTAGAGACGGAACAGGTAATCGGGAATAAAAAATGCATAAAGGAACACAATCCTGAGGCATTGTCAGATATGTCAAAGGAAAGACTTTAGAAATGATTGCAACTGTAATTAAACGAACTATACGCTCGCATTTTATTTATACTTAATAAGTTGAAATAATTTCACTCGGTTTAAGTGATTTTTTTTGTATTGGCAGAGGAGCTCATTTATGTCTTTAAACACAGCCTAATTATTCATTAATTCTAATCAATTTAATTTTACTTCATGTGCCTGTAATTTCGCAATATACCACGCAATGGCGCCACTAACCTAATCTTTTCCAGGAAGCGAGTAACGCACCAGCCAAATAGGTCCTGATGTCAAACCGTGAACTGTTTGAGCTTCACGGGTCTCTCTCTCTCTCTCTCTCTCTCTCTCTCTCTCTCTCTCTCTCTCTCTCTCTCTCTCTCTCTCTCTCTCGCTGATCAAGGTCAGCAGGTCAGACTCTTCTTGCGTTGCTGTAGTAGCTTATACATGGGTTTAAGTTCATAATTTGCCTGTAAACTGGGAAAGAGACTTTGGCACTAATATATTGGAATTGGCTCATAGGGCCTAGACATGGTATTTGTTTAATTATAGCTTATGCATTTGTATTAGGCTAATTGTTTGATCCAATATAATATTAACTAAAGTGTGCACCTATGAGAATCTGTTGTATAATGAGATCTTTCTGCAGCTCTATCAACTTTTTGCCTGATACTCATAATGCTTCATAATCTTTATTTGCCCGTCAGCTACCATTAGGCAAAAGTAGGCAGCTGCTTAGGGCCCCAAGCTTCCAGGGCCCCATTAATTAGTATCAAACTTAATTTTGCAAAATATTAAGTTTAATAATGTTTTCCAGCTGAGGTGGCTTGGGTATCTTTTTCGGATGTCCCCTGGATGCCTTCCTTGGAAGATTTTTTCCGGGCATGTCCTACCAGGAGAAGACCCCGGGGAAGACCTAGGACACAGTGGAGAGATTATATCTCTCGGCTGGCCAGGGAACGCCTTGGAGTCCCCACGGAAGAGCTGGAGGAAGAGTCTGGGGAGCTCTGCTTAGACTGCTGCCTCTGCGTCCTGGCCCCGGATAAGCGGAAGAAGATGGCTGGACGGATGGAGTAAAAAGCCAATATGACCGATATGATTTCTCTGTATAGTAAAGCCATCTGGATACTGTGGACCAACAAATCAATACATTTTTTTCACAAATTATTTGATAAAAGTGCCAAATACAGAGGGCCCACCCTGCCAATGTCAGCTTTGAGCCCCCAAATTGCTAAATCCGCCACTGTTGTCCATAATACCATCTTTATTGATGTCTAAAACAGCTCTTGGTACCTTGGGTCTATTATTTCTTGGGTTCCCTGAAAAGACATATAAGAAAACATGTATTGTTGTCATATTTCCAGTTCGATTATGAAGAAGGCTGGCAGAGGAGAGTTTGTTTACTAATGCAGACACTGTAGTGAGACCTCACCTTGCAGTTGCCATTGGAGTCTTCTGTCTGCTCTTTCTTTAGTCAAGGCCAGGCAGCAGGCTGTGCACAGGTTGTGTTTGCAGATGAAAGCTGTGGACTCTGGTTATTGTCGTGATTCAGATTGTGCTCATTCATAGTCTGGACAGGGTGATCATTTGAAAGCCAGAGTGAGTGAGAGTGCAATAGTGGACAGAGAAAATGGATCTTTGTGCAAACTGTTTACGTTATAGGGCAAACTGTGTTTCATATCTTAAATAGATTTCAGAACCAGCCCTGCTGAATAAAAATGAAGAATACTGGTTCTAAAGCTAGTTGTAAATGTGCAATGTCATTGAGATGCCCATCTATTTCATGTGTGTCATTTTGTGCATTCAGAAATGGTCTTCTGTAGAGCTCGATGTTATGGCTCTGACAACATCATCAAGACATTTTGGGCCATAGAATAGAAAAATCTGGTTATATAACTGATTGCAAACGGATCATTTTTGATTATTATTTGTGTCTTGATTTCCAAAACATATTTAATGTTGTAAATCACAAAAAACGGTTGATATGTTCAATGTTCCTTCTTGCTCTACCACATTGCTTGGGCCGATAAAATACCTCTGTAAAGTGACAGTGAATCATCTTGACAGAGCAGCGCCTTGTTCGTTTCTTTGGTCATTATAGCTTTAGATGAATGGTGCAGAGAGAAGTGAGGAGAATAATAGAAGCGTTTCCATTCAGGGGCTGGATTATGTCACCTCTAAGTCTTCTGTGTTCCCGCCTGCCAGTATGTTTATCACTAAAACTAATAGCCACTTTCAGTCTCAATCAATTTATCAACATGGGACACATTCTTTCATAACCAATGGCACTATTGCCCTATAATAATACCTTGACATTCCTGAGCTTTCTACCAGAAGAATATATCTTATGATACTATATTATCATAAGATATATTCTTCTCTCTGCTCCTTTTCATTCAAGATTTGAATTGTCATGTAGACTTCTGCTTGCTATTTTAATTTTAAATTAAATAAATAAATAAAATAAATAAATAAATAAATAATTTCACAGCAAAAACATTCCCTTATATTATTATATATAATTTATTTTTTAAATAATCCTGTATGTTGAGGCACTGGCTAAAAACACTTGGTTACACACTTTACATTAGATTAGTTGGGATTTGCCAACAGGGGGAAAGAGGGCCTTAAGGCGGAGTGCACCATGTGACTTTTTTTTTTAAAGCAAAACCTAACCAGATGATTAATAATAAATAATTCTATAAAACATCAAATTTGAATTTGGTGAACAAAGTGAAGGGCTCAACATTGACAACATTGAATTCATGCCAACAATGAAGTATATTAGTGTAGGGTTCAAAGAATCGAACTTTATGTGCCAGAACCTAAGAGACTGACAAGATGACAGGTGTATTGTTCTGGCTTATAGAAACATAACCTAAAACAATAACATGACCTCTTCTGTTTTGTTGACAGCTACCTTATTTTTATGAAAAGAAAATCCTGACAGGCAAACAAATCATGTCGGTGTTTGTGCCGTTTCCATAAATAAGTAATAGGGGGCCTGTTAAATCAAGCTTGCTAAATGATTTACTGCAGCTCTCATCAGTAGAAAAACAAGCTTATCCACTCAACGGAATGTGCCTCTTGCATTTTCTTTTTAAAATTCTGCGTCAAAGACATTGTACACAGGCATTTTAGATTTATTTATTCAATGTAATGTAAAAATAACGTCAGACCAATTATCTGGATTTTTGTGGCGTCCAAAAATACCCATGGATGTGTTATCCAAGATTTAGCTTTGTAACGTTGTAATGTCCTTACTTACATTGGCAGACTTATACCAACGCATTGATGCTGTCTTACAATGTTAAGATTTGTGACCTAAACTTCAAGTTCTGTTGTCAGTGCTACAATATGGTGTGTAACCAGCTGTTCCAGGTGATGTATCAAGTTGTGTGTTTGTGTACAGTAGTGCAACTAACAATACATCAAATACAAAAAGACACTGTGTATGGCAGTGGTGACTGGTTAGTGAAGATGTCAAAAATACATGAGCTATGAGCCCCACGTCCTCACATGTTTTTTGATGAAATATGCATGACACTGGCAGAGCTCTAGATCTTTAGAAGTGAGATGTACTATAAATAGGTATAGATGTGTCATATATTGTTGTACACTACAGTATTGTCATCTCAAAGTCACGCACAGCTTCAATAAAAGCAATAAATCAATGTGGTTTTGTTTGTCTGCTAAATGTTACCTAATGGATTGAATAATCAGATAATGCCATTTCCCATACAATATTTAAAGTTATTGGTTTGTCTTCTCAATCAAAAGTTGCCCTTGATGCAAATAGCAATGTTTGCATCTTATTTCCCTGTTCCATGTGCAGCCAGATGTCCCCGCCTACACACTGACACAGAGTTACTTTTCAAACCTTAGTGTTAGAGAGCCTTTTATGAAAAAAACGATAGTATATCTGTTGAATTTTAGACTTTTCTGTCTATCATTTTAGCATTTTCTACCTTTCAGCAAGAAGGTGGTGTACTTAGTGTGGCTGACATACAATCTCTCTTTGCGGTATCTGCATGTTTTCCTTGTGTTATAACCAAAAACTGGTGTATGGGTATTAATTGGGGGACACTAAGTTGCCCCCATAGCAGATAGCAGAGACACATAGCAGAGAGTGAATGGTTTGTCTGTGTATGTCTCTGTGTCAACCCTGCAACCAACTGCCCATTGTCTATAGGAGAGAAAACGTCTAGATGATTTATGATATCCGATTTCATGGTTGCCCTTCATCACATTCATCTATATATGTGCAGTCTATACCAGTAATACTCACAGCCCTGTGTCGCTTGCTGCAATAAGTCTCTTCATCCAATCCGTAATGTCGCCCAAATTTGCCCAATAGTCCACTTTCCTCGTGTCTGCTGGCCTATAACCACAGGGGGACCGCTCCCTGACAGAGACTATTGATCCTAGTCACACAATCAGATGTTCCCATTGGCAGCCAATGACAGGTTTATTACGAAAACGGCACACAGAGGATCAGCAGGTTTCCCACATCAAAGGCCCAAAGGGGATGAAGCAGAGATAAAGCTCATCACATTTGTGGGGATGTTCTTTTTACCCCAACACCAATCAATTCAACTCAATAGTCTGCTACAGCCCTAATAAGTTAATCTAATGACATTTTAATATTAAACTGGAATTCACAATGTTTTATCTTGGTGTAAAACAGCAGTGTGAAACTTGCACCTTAAGTGGTATCGCATTTGTGGGTGTATATTGTATGTACTGATTATACAATGGCCTATTGTTTTTAACACAATACCACATCATTTCTTAGAAGGAGTTAAGACAAGTGCCATCCATCCATCTTCTTCCCATTATCCGGGGCCGGGTCGCGGAGGCAGCAGTCTAAGCAGGGACGCCCAGACTTCCCACTCCCCAGACACTTCCTCCAGCTCTTCCGGAGGAATCCCGAGGCGTTCCCAGCCCAGCCGAGAGACATAATCCCTCCAGCGTGCCCTGGGTCTTCCCCGGGGCCTCCTTCCGGTGGGACATGCCTGAAACACCTCCCGGGGGAGGCGTCCAGGGGGCATCCGAAACAGATGCCTGAGCCACCTCAGCTGACTCCTCTCGATGTGGGGGAGCAGCACCTCTTCTCCGAGCTTCTCCCGAGTGACTAAGCTCCTCACCCTATCTCTAAGGGAGTGCCCAGCCACCCGTCGGAGAAAGCTCATCAAGTTCAGCCAAAACATATCAAAACATATTAACAGAAAAATAAATGCTGAGTCATGTGATATTGTATATTTGGCATGACATTAATGTAGCCTATATGTAGGATGAAGTCAGGTCAGGAGCCCACCTTGGTTCCTGACCTGACCTCGGTGTCAGCTAAAAGGATCAGCATGGTCAGGTAAATTGAGCCAGTAAATAATGCTGAGCCAAGTTTCATTAATCATCAATATACAGAATATATTTCTTAATTTGAACTGTAGTCTCCCAGTCTATCCTTCTTCTGTTTCTGAGTAATTTCTCTGATCTGGACAGATATTTTGGAAGCTCTACATTCTTGTTCAAACCATGTCCTGGGAGCCTTATCATAGTGTTTTCTTATGCTAGGGCCTTTTTCCCCCCTATTTTTCCATCCACCTTCCAAACAAGGGATGGCCCCGTCCACATGATCAACCTCAGACCAATCAAAACTGTTAAAATACATCATAAATTGATTGATAAAGATTTGCATGAATTTACAGCAGCTGATTGTTCTCAGTGACGGAGCTCCGACCTTGTGACTATTTTTAACTGACGGCTCGATTTACCTGAGCTCACCCTATGTGTGCTTATATGAAGTGATGTAGGGTCAGAGCTTGGTATCAGGTGTCACTATCAGAGCCCGAGGTTCTAATGAAGATCCAAACAGGTCTGCTGGCCGGCTGAGAGGCAGGTGGCACAAGGCCAAGCTGTAAATGATTGTTCTCCTGAGATGAATGTCCTGACACATACATGAGGCTGAGGGCGTGTGTTGTGCCGTGTTGAAAATTCGGATATTACACCTTGACCTGGTGACCCCATAAATATTCATCAGGACGGCTTCCATCAACAGTGGCTGACGTGGAATCAGGACAAATTGTATTTACTTGTGCCCATGGAGCAAAAATGTATTTGTTCAATACTGAAGGGGAATTCTGTTTTGTATTTGTATTTTCTTTTAGTTTGATATCCAGGAACTCATTTATGTCTTTGGTAATTGAATACATTACTTCAAATAGATGGACTGAAATTTGATGTACTGTGGCCAACCCATAGTCTCCCTCTAGTGGTGTGTTTAATTGACCATGGTGCTGAAAACCAACCAACAGATACAGTATAACCTATTGGTTCCCCACCGTACCACTGGCCATAGGTAGACGTACTTAGTCCTGGTTTAGTCCTGTTTAGTCCTGGTTTAGTCCTGGTTTAGTCCTGGCTTAGTCCTGGTTTAGTCCTGCTTAGTCCTGGTTTAGTGCTGGATTAGTCCTGCTTAGTCCTGGTTTAGTGCTGGATTAGTCCTGCTTAGTCCTGCTTAGTCCTGGTTTAGTCCTGCTTAGTCCTGGTTTAGTGCTGGTTTAGTCCTGCTTAGTTCTGGTTTAGTGCTGGTTTAGTCCTGCTTAGTTCTGGTTTAGTCCTGCTTAGTCCTGGTTTAGTGCTGGTTTTATCCAGCTTAGTCCTGGTTTAGTCCTGCTTAGTCCTGGTTTAGTCCTGGTTTAGTCCTGCTTAGTCCTGGTTTAGTCCTGCTTAGTCCTGGTTTAGTGATGGTTTAGTCCTGCTTAGTCCTGGTTTAGTGCTGGTTTAGTCCTGCTTAGTTCTGGTTTAGTGTTGTTTTAGTCCTGCTTAGTCCTGGTTTAGGGCTGG